>PVJI01019575.1:17435-30861 GCA_004026765.1 Micronycteris hirsuta | reverse complement strand
GGGGAGGGAGAGGATGCAAATAACTGTAATTGAACAACAATAAAGTAATTAAAAAAAAAGATTATTTTTTCAGATATAAGTACTGCTCCCCCGTTTTTTCTTTCTTTTCTATTTGCACGAAATATCTTTTTCCATCACTTTACTGGTGTATCTTTTGACCTGAGATGCCTCTCTTGGAGGCAGCATATATATGGGTCTTATTTTCTTCTTCATTCAGGTACTCTGTGTCTTTTGCTTGGAGCGTTTAAGCCATTTACATTTAAGGTGATTATTGATAGATATGTATATAGTGCCATTTTATTGTTAGACTATTTTCCTCAGTTTTTTTTTTTTTCTCTTTTTCTTTTTCTTCTTCTTAAAGCAAGCCCTCTAACATTTGTTGCAGTATTGATTTGGTGTTAACAAACTCCTTCAGCTTTTTCTTGCCCGAGAAACTCCTTATTTCTCCTTCAATTTTAAATGATAGATTTACTGTGTAAAGTAGCCTTGATTGCTGGTCTTTGCTTCTCATCACCTTGAATATTTCACATCACTGCCTTCTGGCCTGAAATGTTTCTGTTGATTAATCAGATTAACAGAAATATTGGTGTTCCCTTTAGGTAACTACTGAGTTTTCTCTGTGGCTGTTAAGATGATCTCCTTGTCTTTAAGCCTTGTTATTTTAATTATGTGTCTTGTAAGCCTCTTTGGGTTGAACTTTTTTGGGACTCTGAGGTTCTTGGACTTGTGTTTCTTTTTCCTTCACCAGATAGGGAAATTTTCAGTCATAATTTCTTCAAATAAACTCATGATTCCTTGCTTGCTCTTTCCTCCTTCTGGTATTCTCATGATGTGGGTGCTGTTCGAAATGTTTCTTAAACTCCCCTCAGTTTTTTTAATTCTTTTTTTTTTTCCTGCTCTGATTGGGTATTTTTTCCTACCTTGTCTTCCAAATCACTGATTCGATCCTCTGCTTCATCTAACCCTCTGTTTACTCATTCCAGTGTATTATTTATTTGATATATTACATTCTTTATTTCTGACTAGCCCCTTTTTATGGTTTCTATGTCTTTTTCATGCTGTTGAATATCCTTATAATCATTACTCTAAACTCTCTATCTGATACATTGTCTCCATTTCATCTAGTTCTTCTTCTGGAGAATTCTCTTTCTTTCATTTAAGGTCTTTTTCTTTGTCTTCACATTTGGGCTGCTTTTTTGTATTTTCCACCTAGTTTGTTAAATCAATCAGCTGTTAAACTGATCAGCTGTTGAACTAATGAAGCTGTAATCAACAGCCCAGATTAAGTGCCACAGGGTGGGACAGAGTAATCTCTTTGGGTGGGTTTATTACTTCCTCTCAGGCTGATATCACTTTGAGAGGAGTGCTCTGCCTGAGAGAGATGAATTCTTCTGTAGCACTCAGCAACAGGGAACTTGGCCTCTATTTCTCAGAGCCACCAACCGCAGACTCTCCTCAATAGTCTCTTTCACTCTGCTCTCATTCTGGGACCCAGGGTAAGTGACTGCGATAGACATTTTGTGTGTTGTCCCTTTAAATGGCTCTTTGCATCTCCAGCTGTCTCTCCCTGGCAGACAGAAACTCTGCTGCTTTTCTCAGCTGGATGTTACCTGGGTTCCTTTCTGGCTCTGGTACTGTAGGCTGGAGAGCCCAGCTTGGGGTTTCTCAGGGGAAATTCCTGAATGTTGAAATGTCCACCTGGAACTTCAGCTGCCACCCATGGGAGCCCAGCCAGCCCTCTCATGTCTCCTCTGTACTCCCTACCATTCTTGTTGTGGTGAAGCGCTTGCTTCCACCTGTCCTTGGTTATAAGGCTTCTCTCCAGCTAGAGTTCAGTTAGTTATTTAGGATGATTTATCTATAATTTAGTTGTAATTCCAGATTGGTCCTGGGAGGAGGTTAGTGTAGCTTCAGCTTAGTCCTCCACCATCTTGAATCTTTGTCTTTGTGGGTCAGTAGGAGTTTCTTGCTTCCTACCCTTTCTTGCTGGTGCCTAGCAGCTGGAAGGGTAATCAGACAGGAGGGCTGCAAAGGCATTCTCTGGCCGAGGTGAGGTTTCATTTTCATGAAATATCTTTTTCCATCCCTTTACATTCAGTGTGTGTTTATGTCTTTCTATTTCAACTGGGCACCTGTAGAGAGTATATGTAAGGGTCCTGTGTTTTTACTATATCTCTTTTGATTGCAGCATTTAACTCACTTGCATTGAAAGTAATTGTTAATAGATACGAAAAAATATTTCATATTTTTTTATTTTTCATTTACTTCTTAAAGACCTTTAACATTTCTTGTAATACTGGTTTGGTGGTGATAAAATCCTTTATCTTTTTATTGTCTGGGAATCCCTTTATCTGTTCTTTGATTCTAAATGATAGCTGTGTTGGGTAGAGTAATCTTAGTTGTATACATCCTTGCTTTTCATCACTTCAGGCCTATAAAGTTTCTGTTAAGAAATCAACTGACAATCTTATGAGAGCTTCCTTGTAGGTAACTAACTTTTTGTTCTCTTGTTGCTTTTAAGATTGTCTTTTTGTCATTAGCTTTGGCATCTTAATTATGATGTGTCTTGGTGTGGGTCTTTTTGGGTTCATCTTATTTGGGACTCTGTGCTCTCTAGACTTGTATGTCTTTTCCTTCAACAGGTTAGGCAAGTTTTCTGTCATTATTTTTTTCAAATAGGTCATCAACTTCTTGCTTTCTCTCTTCTCTATCTGGCATCCCCATGTTGTGAATGTTGGTGCCCTTGAAGCTGTTCCAGGGGCTTCTTACACTGTCTTCCTTTTTTTTTTAATTCTTTTTTTTCCCCTTGTTTGATTAGTTTGTTTCTGCTTCATCTTCCAAATGGCTGATTTGATCCTTTGCTTTATCTACTCTTCTGCTGATTCCCTGCAATATATTCTTTATTTCAATTTGTTCTTTCATATGGTGTTCATGTCCTTTTTTTATACTGTTGAAATTCTCACTAAGTTCCTTGAGCATCCTTATAACCATTGTTTTGAACTCTACCTGGGAGTTTGCTTACCTTAATTTTATTTAATTCTTTTTTTTCTAGAAATTTCTCCTGCTCTTTCATCTGGGAACTGTTTTTTTGTCTTCTCATTTTGGCAGCCTCCTTGTGTTTGTTTCTTCATATAAGGCAGAGCTGCGGTGACTCCTGGTGTTGACAGAGTAGCTTTACATAGTTGATGTCTTGTAGGGCCCAGTGACATAGCCTCCCCAGTCATCTGAGCTGGGCTTCTGATATGCATTCCTTCTCTGGTGGGCTGTGTGAAACCTCCAGGTGTAGTTGAGCCTTGATTGCCTTTGGCACATCACTGGGAAAGACTGATCCCCAGGCCCATCATCTGTGAGAACCTCTGCAACTACATTGGAGGAGCTACTGTGCAAAGGCTGACTCTGCAGAGCAGGAATGGCATCAGTGAGGCAAAGGGTGAACCAAATTTACCCTTTGATCCTATTGCTCATGGAAGGGGTTGAGATGTAATCTGGCATTTTCTGAAGCTTTCTACTGGTTGCACTCACTCTGGGGCCTCCCAGGAGGTGCAGACTAAAGTCTGTCACTGTCTGTGCCCTGTCCCTGGGCCACCTGGCATGAGCTACAAAGCATGAGTCTACAAATGGCTGCTACTTTTGTGGAGCTTGTAGGTGTCTGGGAGAGGCCAAGTTCCAAACTGAGGCTGGCTGCAACTATTACCAGACCTGGGCCACTTAGCAAGAGGTATGAGATATGACAATACCATATATTGCTTATTTGAGAGTTTTAGGGAAGTCTGTAGCATGGGTCAAGAGACACCTTTGTGTAGAAAAGCCACTAAAAAAGGGCTTGGGTGGGCCTGCAAATTGAATGGGACAGGGTCTCAGGGAATCACCAAGATGGGGCAAATGGTGTTAGCCAGGTTGTTGGGGACTGAGATATTGTGCCTGCCTGTACATTTGTGTTGGTGGAGGGTTTAGCAAAGGAACAATAGCTTCTGCTAGCACTGTTGTATGTGAGAAAACTGTTTGGACAATTAAATTCTTCTCTTTATGTCCCTGGTTCCTTTCAACCTGCTGTCCCAGCACTAGAGTGTTTCTGTGCAAGGGCCCTTTAAGAGGAATGCCTGGGATTCCAGAAGCCCTTTGTCTTAAGGTCAGCCATGATCCCGGCTGGTTTTTATAGCCAGAAGTCATAGAGAATTCTTTTCCTAGCACTGGAACCCTGGGATGGGGGTCCTGGTGTGGGGCTGGGACCCCTTGCTCCTCAGGAGGGACCTCTACAGTGGAGATGTCCCTCCAAATTTTTATTTGCCATATGGGTGTGGGACCAGACTGTCTCAGCCCTTCCTAGCAGCCTTGATGTGACTTCTTCTTTATATCCTTAGCTGCTGGATGTCCTTTTAGCTAGATTTCATCTAGTTCTGAATGATGATTATTCTTTAGTTTAGTTGCAATTTTGATTTGGTTGGGAAAAGATTCAAATATTGCATTTATCTATGCTTCCATCTTGACTGGAAACTCATTAAAATTCTATTATTGTTATTTTTGAAAACATTACTTTATATCTTTTTTTAATTTAAACATCTGGGTACAAAATTACAGTGCTGAATACAATTATTTCTCTATGTTAGACCAGAAAAATCTTGACTATTCCATAATCTGTCCCACTTTGTACCATGTGTTAATCTGTACTGAGTTTAGCTGCATCATATTCTTTGCTAACATAGGATGCTCTTTGAATCTACTTTTCAAGGTTGTATTTCCTTCATGGTCCTCTCCCTCACAGGGCATATTTTAGACTCTTTATAGCCATAGAAGACACCACTGGTTACATACTGTGTGGAGCTGAACACTGACTGAGCTTAGTAACATCTGGCCCAATGGGCAAAACTGCTCGTCTGTAACAGGTCTCTTGGATCTAGTAAGTATAAACTAAACTTTGTCCCCTGTTTTTAAACAAGAAACAATGATTTCCAGTCATTGGTGCTACTAATAAATCTGTTTTAATAAAGTGAAAATTCCTTTAAGTCTTCTTCTCTCTGTTTTTCTCTTTAAAAACAACCTGCCTTTCCTAGACTACAATAATATGAAGGCAACATATACTTCATATGGAAGAAAACAACTCACTCTCGAACTTGTCATTTTAGCTAATAGCTATTTCGGCCATTTAAAATCTGCTAACTCCTTAGTACACTATTTATAGTTCCTATGTACACCAATGCAGGTATTGGGGATGTAGTGGGGGAGAAACTCTTTCTAATATAAATTTACTTTAGAAGGGTATTGTTAGACTTAGCAAGAATGTGGAGGCTATGATTCTATACAGTATTTATTTTTTAAATACTTGAGTAAAAACTTAGATAATGTACTATAGATAATATAAAATTCATAAAATAAAGTAACCAAGATACTTCAAATAATATACATTTCAGGTAAAATGTACATAAGAATCAACATACATCATTAAGTTTAATATGAAAAGACAGAAAAAATAATGCCTTCAGTGAATATCAGTGACAAAATGTTAAGTTTTAATTTTATACTCTATTTATTGTCTATTTCTAAATTGACCTTTTAAGGTTGTGTTCAGGGGTATTTTAAGAGTCTTACAAATAGAAGAACTTTTTAAATGAGTCATAGTTCAAACATCCCCTAAGTTAGAATTGATAGAAGTGTACCTCTTAAATATCCTTTTCTAAAATTCACATTGAAAAATCTAAGCAATTCCTAAAAAAGCGTAGAGGGAGAGAGAGAGAGAGGGAAATGTGCACTCACATAAATTACTCTACGGCATGGAATTCTTTTTGGCAAGGTATAAGTTTGCAAAAATGCAAAAGGCCCAGAAAGCAATAACTCTTACAAAATTATTTTCTCTACTTTTCAATTTAAAGTGACAGACTGCTATAAAGATGGGTACTTATGCAGTTTTTCTCCTGCAGGGGAAGAATGCTTACTAGTTATGATCTTAATCTGGATCTATCAAAATAGGATGAAACCATTAAAATAAAGTTTGGAAAATAGTAATCTTTTATATGGCAGCAAGTACTGTGTTTAGCAAAAGTATCAACATTCAACTCTCATCGTAGTGATACATAATTTTAAGCAACAGTCCCTGTTATTGTAGAACTAAAAGAGTCTGATGCCAAAATCATGGAAGGAAACAAATGGAACACTGTTTGATAGAGAGAGTACAGAGTGTTATGGGAACACACAGCAGGGGCTTTAACTCACTGGAGTGTAACTGTGTAGAAAAGACTTCTTGAAGGAATGTTTGCTCAGAAGGATGAATAGGGGTTACTCCAGGAAAAAGAGATGTGCACTAAAGGTATAATGCCAAGAGAAAGGCATTTGCTCAGCTATCTCGGCAAGTGAATGAATCTAGTGTGCTTGAAATCTTTAGATAGGTCATTTTCACTGGGGCTTGGCATTTCATGGGAAGTGAGCTATATGATGAGATGGGAGAAGCAATCAAGAGGCAAAACCTGTACCCCAATAAATACAACAAAAAAGAGATGAATTGTGGAGCATCGTATAAAAATAGATTTTATACAAAGGTTAATAAAAAGTCATGAAATCAATCTAATCAGGAATGGGATGTAGGCAGGTTTGTGTTTAAGAAGTTTACAGAGGCAAAGTGGCTGAGGTCAGAGCCCAAGCAGAATGCTAATATTTTAAGAGATGTCAGAGGAAGAATAGTCTATGAAGGGAAGTAAGAATAAGAAATCTCAAATTTATACTTGTTTGTTTCTTCATCAACTTAGCACTTATACCCTGAAATGTCCGTGTACTATGAAAGTTTGTTTCTCATGATACAAAAATTAACCAAACCTTTGATTCATGACTAATAATTTTAAAATAATAAATACTTTTTGGAGTTTAAACATAAGGATGATGATAATTATGACAATAATAACATGTACAGGATAATAACTATAACATATAGTTTACTATATACCAGGAACTTTGTAAGCACTTTACATTTAAACCATAGTGACCTGGTAGATTTGACTATTAATGCTATTTTTTAGACTAGAAAACTGAGATCTAGCAATGACCAGGAACTTACTAAAAGTCAAACAGTCACTTAACAGTGTGTTGGATGCAAATTCCAGTTGTACTACTTATAGCTGTTCAACAGTATAGCTGACTTCCACCGACAACATCTGAGCTATAGAACCAAAAAAGTGTGGAAATTCTAGATTTCTGTTGGGACAATCAAAAGAATGGCAGGGCTGTCATAGCGCCAACTCTAAGGAATTTATATCTAAGAACTCCTTTCCTCTGAGTCAAAAAATAAGTCAATGCTTTTCTTTCCATAGCCTTCATGATACAACGTGGTGAATAAACTATAAAACATGTTGGTTGAGTAAACTTTACCTTTGACATAAGTTTTTCATTGTACAATTTTAACCTTTTTCAAAATATATTCTATTGACTATGCTATTACAGTTGTCCCATTTTTTCCCTCACCTTTATTTCCCTCTGCCCTGCACCCTCCTTCCCACCAGCATTCCCCACCTTAGTTCATGTCCATGGGTCGTATATATATGTTCTTTGGCTTCTCCATTTCCTATACTATTCTTAACCTTCCCCTGTCTATTGTGTACCTACCATTTATGGTTCTTATTCCCTGTACCTTTTTCCCTATTCTCTCCCTACCTCCTCACTGATAACTCCATGTGATCCCTATTTCTGTGATTTTGTTCCTGTTCTAGTTGTTTGCTTAGTTTGTTTTTGTTTTTGTTTTAGGTTCAGTTGTTGATAGTTGTGAGTTTGTTGTCATTTACCATTCATAGTTTTGATCTTCTTTTTCTTAGATAAATCCCTTTAACATTTCATATCATAAAGGCTTAGTGATGATGAACTCCTTCAACTTGACCTTATCTGGGAAGCACTTTATCTGCCCTTCCATTCTAAATCATAGCTTTGCTGGATAGAGTAATCTTGGATGTAGGTCCTTGCCTTTCATAACTTCAAATACTTCTCTCCAGCCCCTCTTGCCTGCAAGGTTTCTTTGGAGAAATCAGCTGATAGTCTTATGGGAATTCCTTTGTAGGTAACTCTCTCCTTTTCTCTTGCTGCTTTTAAGATTCTCTCCTTATCCTTAATCTCGGGTAATGTAATTATGATGTTCCTTGGTGTGTGCTTCCTTGGGGCTAATTTCTTTAGGACTCTATGGCTTCCTGGACTTCCTGGGAAGTCTATTTCCTTTCACAGATTGGGGAAGTTCTCCTTCATTATTTGTTCAAATAAGTTTTCTATTTCTTTCTCTTCCTATTCTCCTTCTGGCACCCCTATGATTTGGATGTTTGAATTTTTAAAGTTGTCCCAGAGGTTCCTAAGCCTCTCTTCTAATTTTTTTGAATTCTTGTTTCTTCATTCTGTTCTGGTCAAATGTGTATTTCTTCCTTCCGGTCCAAGTCATTGATTTGAGTCCTGGTTTCCTTCCCTTCACTGTTGGTTCCTTCTATGTTTTTCTTTATTTCACTTTGCATAGCCTTCACTTTTCCCTCTATTTTGCAACCATACTCAGCCATTTCTGTAAGCATCCTGATTACAAGTGTTTTGAATTTTGCATCTGATAGGTTGGCTATCTCTTCGTGGCTTAGTTCTATTTTTGGAGTTTTGGTCTGTTTTTTCATTTGGGCCATATTTCTTTGTTTTGGCACACTGTTATATTGTAAGGGGTGGAGCCTTAGGTACTCATCAAAGCAGGACAACCCATGTAGCTGTGTTGTGGCACTGTTTGTGGGGGAGAGGTCAGAGAGGGAACAATGCTGCTTGCTAGGCTCTCAGCTGGTGTTTAGTCAGTTCCCCCACTACCCACAATCAAATTGGGCCCTTCTGGTGCTGATTCCCAGGTGAGTGAGTTTGTGTATGTTCTAGGACTCCGTAGGTCTCTCCAATGAACTCTCCTGTGAGGTGTGAGTTTGGGAATTCCCCTGCCACAACCCAGGATTTCAACATTAATTGTTCGTTGCCATTGTGTTCTCATTTGTTCCATTTTTATAATAGTAGGAAAATTCATTGAGGCAATATGTTATCTTTAGGCAATATGTTCATCAGAACTCTAAAAGAGATATTCTCTGCCAGATCTTCAGATAAGCAACACTTTTTTTTTTTAAATGAAGACATCAGGAAATTAATTGTAAGTCATTTGAAAGCTTATAGCTTTAAAAGAAGTCTGGGTCACTGAAAAATGAAACCAGTGAGAAAGCTTCTTCCTTTTGTCTGTTTTGGATAAAAAAAATCACTACACATTATACCCACATTTCATCCATCTAATGATTCTCAAGGAACATGCTCTTCCTCTGCCCCTTGGTCCTCAGGCATGGTGGAATAATTCTATTGACAGCTTCAGCACATGCTCTAGACTCTTTCATAGTGACTATTTTTTTTTATACAAATTTAATAGTTCCAAATAAAGCATTGAAATGATCACCATGGGGAAATCAGAACTCTGCCGGACTCCCATACACTTATTTTGTAATTTTTTTGTTTGAATTTCCATGGGGCAGAGTATGATCATACAATCACCTTTCTAGTGAGCAGGGCCTCCAAAGGTCTTACCCAGATCTGCTCTTATTGTTTATTCAGAGACTGAACCCTGACAGTGGGAAAGAAATGGAAAGGAAGAGCATCCAGACAGTCAGTCAGTCAACAATGTGTGTCTAGTGCCTATTAAGTGACAAGTAATCCAGCACAAGTATTCATGGAGAATCGCATACTGTGTTTCCCTGCCGTCACACTTGGGCCTCTTCCAACCTTCAACTGAAAATCTGGAAGGCTGCTGGCACCGCCAAAGCAACTGAAGGCTTCTGTACTCCTCTCCAGTTCACACTGGCAGCCCATTGTTCCTTGTTCTGGTGTCTTCTTTGACTACCCTTCTTTTAGCTTCATATCATCATTCTTTGCTAATCTCCTCAATTGGCAGTCCTGTTCTGATTCATTCTCCTTCCTTGATTTCAGCGCTCCTTCAGAATATGACTATGGCTTCCAACATTGACCTCATATCCTTCATTCTGTAATGAGGGGATGTGGGAGGTAATAGACATGAACTTCCCTTTGCCTCCTCTTACTGTAGTTAAAGGGATCTGACATATAAGTCTCTTCATAAGTACACCCACTGGTGCTGCTTCATCCCATCCAATCACCCCTTAGTTCTAACCCACAGTGGGAAGAGCCCGTGGCAGCTGGGTTAATGAGGGCAGAGAGTAAGCATCGCATGGATATCAAAGAAAGGCTGTGAAGGGAGTAGGAACTGTCTTACCTGCAGCTGATTACTATGACTAGCTCAATTACAAGTAAGAACCTCCATAGAAAGAATCTCCATTGTTATTTTTATACCTGTATTTTTCTTTGCTCTCCCACAGTCTTGGTTCCAGCAAGAAGGCAGTGATACATGCTTGAGAGATCTAGTTAAGTGAGGTTGTCTTCCTGGTGGACTGGATTATGCGCACACCGGGCAACTGACAATAAGTAAATATTTGGCGTTGTCAGTTTGACCGTACGTGTAATAAAAGTCAGTAGGCAAATATATTTGAATGAGCTATAAAATAGTCTAAATCCTAATGGGTTCACTATAAACACAGATAATTGCCTGAGTGTCATTGTGGGAGGTTTACAAAAAGGAAACTCCTGTTCATCCTGGTGAGGGTTTTAGGCTTAACATTTTTTCTTTCGAGGGTAAGAAAGAAAAATGAATAAGTTGAAAATAAGGGCTTAATACTGTCAAGAATTAAAGAAAAATTATTCATCCCCTCTTGGATAATACAGGTTAAAATATGAGACTCCTACCTCTAAAGAATTTGTATGTCAATGAACTGTTTTGCTCTTGTCTTCTAATTTTGTTTTTAATTAAAAAAAAATCATCCAGAGGCATTTTAGTGCACAGTCAATGGTAGATATGTGTTCGCGGAGTATTAGCACGTGTGGTAATTAGGAACTGGAGGTGGGGAGAGCAAGGGAATGAAAGATGCTTATAATCAGCCCTCTGGACACTGAGTGTTCTGAGGAGCTCCAAGTCCAGTTGACAGGTGCACCCTTGGCCCTCCTTATCCCGCTCCCATCTGAAAGTGATTTCAAAGAAGAAGCAGATATATCAGTAATTTTACTTTGGTAGGAATTGAAGTCATTATGCTATATTTTCCTTGAAGTTATCTGCTCTGTCATCTACCTATGTTATTTATGGACGTGAGCTTAACATAGTCTCAGGAGTCCATAGTGGTAATGAACAAGAGAAGATTAAGATTCCCAGTGCGCCTGAGATCATGTTGCCTATTCACTCTAGGCTCTGAGGGGAGGAAGAGAAAATGGGAAAGAGCAATGGAATGGCACAATATAAAAAGAAAATAGAGGAAAAGAGACTTGGAATTGAGAACTGAAAAGGAAGATAGGAGAGTTCTCTGGAGTGATTGATACAAGCTTATTTATTGGGAGAAAAGGAGATGTCATTTAAAGGTGTTTCATGCCTTTTCTTATTCATTTGTTCCTTTTTGTCTGTTATTTAAATCTCCAGTCTTTTTCTGCAAAAGATTTAAGGCAGTTTAAAAATAAAAGGCATATATGCAGTAAAACTCAGTAAGTAGGAATAAAATAGCAAGCTCCCTCCCTCTCACCATGCATACACTCCTCCTTCCATCCCCCCATCACTTCTCGCGCTGACTTCCGGAGTAGCAGAATGCATGTGTTATGCCCTCTGCAACATCGTTTCCTAGGTTTTTCAACATATGTGATGTGATGCGTAGAATATATTTTTTGTTAACAAAAAATACTAAAAAGAAAGAAAAAACAGATCAAAGGAAGCAAGCCAAAATAAGCCCCAGTTTTTTTCTGTTTTGCCAAATATGTCTTTCCTAAGAAAAATTAACATTGTATTATAATACTTATTAAGATATTGGATATAAGGTATTTAGCAACCCATGAAATAACACTATTAGCCAAGAAAGCACTAATCTGAGTAAAATAGGGAGGATTAAATATTAAAAGGAAGCAAGATGAAATAAAACAAGCTCAGTAGCTTACTCTGGACATGAGATCAAAACTGCTGGCCATCTTAACGGTTTTGAAAAAAATGACAGTGATTATTAGAAGTGTAAAAATGTTAGGTTGTCATCTCCTTGTCTCTTCCTGGATCATAAACTCACCTTGTTATCTATGGTGTTAGGTATGGCCATATACATAGCATAAGTATTTAAAATTCTGGGCAACAGACACAGGTAAAAAATACTTTTCTTTAAAAATAACTATTTCAAGTGAATTACATGATTGGTTACTAGAGAACTAAACTTGATATCTATGGTCAAGTACTTCACTTGATTTATTCATTAGTTCATCCCACATTCATATAATATGCCTGTCAGGGTCACTATGCTAGACACAAAAGGTGTGAATGTGAGAAGATATAATAATTACTGAAGAAGTTATTTCTGGGGGAAGAAAAGATATGCCAATGTATATACAGTACAATGTGAAAATGACTATAAAAAGATTATGCACAGGGTGTTCTCTAATTTGTTTTCTTACTTTTCTTACTAGTAAAATATGAGGTAAGATGAGATTTGGAAAGTTCACAAAAAGTGAAAAACATGATTTCATGTGAGTTCAGTGGTTAGATATGCTGTGTTGTCCTAATAGAGTAGCCACTGGGCAAATATGGCTACTTAAATGAATCACATAAAGTGAAACATCCTTTAAAATTTAATTCCTTGGGTGCATAAACCACCACATTTCACACATTCAATAGTTCATATTTACAAGTCAATAATTGCATCATTTGTATTTAAATGATCTATTTCCACAGAGACATCCATAGATCTACTTGGAAAGTAGTTGTGTTCCAAATTAAAGTTGTAAACACATCAAGCTATGCATCAAAGACAACCTCCTGGTTGTCAAGTAGAGTGCTGTGCACTATTTCCTAATAAAGTCATAGCAAGTGAGCTAATTTATGCTCAGTGGTGTCTTTCTCATCATTGCATTCATAATACTATCAAAGTGCCTGATACAAACTGAACAAAATTTTTACCGAATGCTGAATAAATACATTGAATTAAATAAATGAATACTTTTGTTTTCTTCTTTGAAGGCAGTCAAATGAACAGAAGCAGGGAGTCACCTGATGATAAAGATATCACTTATGCCACTTACTATCTTTCTGTCCAATATTTCCTGGGAAGGAATAGAATATTTGGAATGTATAATTAAAAAAAAAAAAACCCTTAAAGATAGTTTGAATGGGCCTTAAAGACAGTGCAGTTCAACTTTCTCCCTCTCTCCCCGCTCCTTTCCCATCCTTCCTTCCTTCCTTCTTTCCTTCCTTCCATCCTTCCTTCCTTCCTTTCTTCCTTCCATCCTTCCTTCCTTCCTTCCTTCCATCCTTCCTTCCATCCTTCCTTCCTTCCTTCCTTCCATCCTTCCTTCCTTCCTTCCTTCCTTCCTTCCATCCTTC
>PVJI01019575.1:0-17335 GCA_004026765.1 Micronycteris hirsuta | reverse complement strand
CATTATATTACTACAGGGATTAAGATTTCAGAAATAATGGAGTGGATCAATGAAATAACTTATTCCAAAATAAGGATTTATGATACATCAGAAGGTCATGTTCCACAAATTTTGTAGAGAAATTCAGGATCATAATCAAGGCAGTTACTTATAACAAGAAAAATGTGTCAACAAGCAGTTTATGGTAAGAGTAAAAGATTAAAGTATCAAAATGTTTTATATTATTGTATTTCATTACACTTCGTTTTGTACATTATTTTTAAAGTATTCTGACCTTTAATGTAGATGTATATTCTTTTTTCTTTGTGATGTGAAAATTTGGATTACTCTTAGCCTATTGCGTTTATGATAGAAGTTAATCATATGTTTATAACTGAGGTTCATATATCAGTTAATGATAATCATGCATAATTCAGCACAGTATCTAAGAAGGAATAAACTGAACCCGTTATTCTAAACTTGTAAAATGAGCACAACAATTTCAAAAGGAGAAAAATTATTTTTGTCTTTTGTAAGTACCTCATTAAGCCCAGAGCACTGGGAAGCGTGGTGGTATAATGGTGGTATAGTGAACCCTCTGAGCATCAGGGAGGGCCATTTTCCTAACATGTTATTTTTCATTCATGCAATTACCACTTGAAATAAAGGTGTTTATTTTAAAGTTGGGTGGGGTTAGTATAATAGAAGGCAATACAAAGGACTTGCTAGTCATCCTGAAGCAATTACTGGAGAAACCTAATAAATTCTAGAGTGACTTGCATTAGTCAGTTAGAAGCAGAACAGTTAAATTCTAGGATGATAACAAGGAAAAATATGCTTTGTGTAGCAAGTCAGTAAGTGATTAAAGTTTACAAGGTGTCATATTAGAAGAAATAGTGCATGTACCATGATGGGCTAAAAACTTTGGAGGCAGGGATTTAACCAAGAGAAAGAGTCTTCAAATGACTGACTATGTGCAGTATGGCTGCTTATACTAGAGAGAAACCGTGGTGAGAGGTGCTAGGGGGTGGCTCAAGGTCGAAGCGTCTCACTCGCTATGCGGGAGTGAGGATCCTGAAAAGTATAAACTGGCGCAAAAGCAGCACATCACGTTTAGTCCCTGTTTAGTGCGGAGTCTGACGCACAAATGGCCACACCCTCTCCTTGATAGAGATTGGTCTACACGGGGGCAGAGGAAAAGAGGGAGATGTCAGTCCCACTAGTGTTTCTATGAGACCTACGAGACAAAGATGTTACACAATGAGGATCTTCTGCCTAAAGTGGCTAACTGAACTGTGTCATAATGAACCACAGGAATAATCATCTCACCTACATCCCAGTACAGAATTCTTGACAACATGATTCAATTTTTAAAAACATTTTAAGTTAACTTACTGAAGTATAATTTTTTTGCATTTGATACTCTTATTTTACAATTGATGAACCTACATTGACACATCATAGTCACACAAAATCCCTAGGTTCAAATAGGGTTTCCTTGTGGTGGTGTACATTCTGTGGTTTTGGACAAATGTATAATGACTTCTATTCACGATTATAATATCATGGAGAACTGTTTCATTGCCCTAAAAATCCTTTTTTCTCCACCTATGCACCCCTCCTTCCTCTTTACCCCTGAAAAATCACTGATTCTTTCACTGACTTCATAGTCTTGCCTTTCCAAGAATGTCATATCACATAGTATGTAGCCTTTTAAAATGTGCTGCTTTCACTTAGTAATTTGTGTTTAAAGTTCCCTTATATCTTTTCATGGCTTGAGAGTCCTTATTATTTAGCTTTGAATAGTAACCCGTTGTCTGAATATACCATAGTTTAACTATCCATTCACCTATTGAAGGGCATCTTGGTTGTTTCCAAGTTTTGGCAATTATGAATACAGCTGCTATGAACACTTGTGTGCAGGTTTTTGTGTTGATATCAGGTTTCAGCTCTTTGGGTAAATACCAAGGAAAGCGATTGCTGGATCACATGTTAGTTATATATTCAGTTTTATAAGAACGTGCAAAGTTGGCTGAACCTCTTTGCACTCCCACCAACATTAAATGAGAATTCCTGTTACTCCACATCCTTACCATCGCAGTGTGGTCAACAATCTGATCTTTGGCCATTCTAATCAACATCTAGTTTTATCTCACTGTTTTAATTTGTGTTTTCAAATTTCAGTGTTTTCTTCTTATGGATTTTTCCAAAAGTTAGAAATAAACAGAGTAATGATATCTCTAAACTGTAAAACATTCTCTAGGATGCTTTGGGTTGCTAGTTATTGGAAAACGCTCTCTTAAAGTATAGGTAGGTGCCTATGCTTCCAAGCATGAGTTAGAGTGTGCTCTGCCCACATATAAAATACATTGATAATATAAATGTTCTGAGCTTGTGTCTGAAAATCAAATTTACACGAATCCAATATGAGTAATGTGCTAAGAGCCCTGTTGATGAGACTTCTTATATGACATACTGCTCCTACCTGATTAAAAATGTGAATTTTAATAAGATAAATTCCTTTAATGAATTTTCAAATGTGAGTATAGAAAATTATGCTTTGGATTTTTGAAGGTAATTATATCTTCAAAGGATTTATCTTGCTTGTTTATTGTTTTACTCAGAATGTTCTTAAAATGTTGCCTGTTTCAATTTTTATTCTAACTTCTTGTCTTCTCATACATCTTACACTTTAAGGAAAAGGGACCAAAGACAAAACTGCACAGGTAATTCCCTGATGTTTATTTTGAAATATAACATATTGTCATTATTTTAGTCACTAAACAAAAACAGAATTGAAAAAAGTAGGAACTCCTTAAGTTATGTCCTCAACTTAAAAATCAAAATACTTTGTACAAAAATGTATGGATTGTCAATCATTTAATGTTAATTATTGACGTTGTTTCTCCAACACATGGGTCCTATGATATCATTTATTAACTGCTAGAGCCTACAGCTAACTACAAAGTGAAAGGTTGCCAGCAAGCAGAAGCTTACTACCAAATCCATTGTCATTGTTAGGATCCTTCAATTACTCATTTAAAGTCTTGTAATTCAAACTCAAAGCCATAGCTCGATATGATCTATTTTAAGATGTTCCAAAACATTAAATCATTTGCATTTGAAGTAAAAGACTTATTTATTTTATGGTACCTGAAATGTCATTACAGAATTTTTCAAAGAATTATTTCTCTTAATTTCAACTATGTAACCAAGCATAGTTTGCTCATGAGTAACCTTGTGAATTTAAATCTTGTTTAATAGAAAATTTCCCCCAGCGTCAAAATAAAAGTACTGACAGTACACACTGTTTTCTGATTTTTTTAGTCACGTTAAGAATGAAAATATTTTGGTAAATCACAAGTATACAAGGCCATGTCAGAAATTAGAGTTCTACTCGCAATTAGAGTTCTACTTCTGTAGAGGCGGAATTGGGACTTACCCCTGTCTGTGTCATACAGGAAGACAAAACAGTTCCATTCATAGTGATCCAGCAGACTCAAGAGCGCCCCTCGCAAGGACGGCCTTAGCTGCAACACAAACTGGCTCTCCCCCTCCGTGGGGAAACTGGGTGTGATGAGGGAGATGTGTAAGGCGCTGCAGAATGAGGTCAAGGTGTGTACTGACCTCTTATCATAGAGTCCAAAAATGGCAAATACTCCTCTAGAGTACTGGGAACAGACTGAAATGAAAGAGAAAACAAAAACAAAAACGTTAGCACACTCAAAACTCGTTAACTGCCACATCTATAGTCTGCGAAATAAAAAGGTATCTCTGAATCATTCGTATGTCAAGCATGTAAGAAAAGGGTAAAAGTCAAGTGCACAATTAATTGGGATAACTTAAGGCCAAATGCTTCCTCTCTCAAGAAACCAATTTAAATTAAAGGGAAATAAGTAATATATAGCATTCTGTGGTAATGTGGCAAATCTTATGTGAGAGACCTTTTAAGTGTGACAAGTTCAAATTTTTCTCTGTATCCTTTTCTACATGCAAAAATGTAATATTTCACTTTGAAAAAATTTAAGTATATTTAGAAGAACATTTAAATTACCAGCATGGCATCTTTTGGAAGCTACAAATTTATCTTTTCTAGTTTGAAGTGGCCTGCACTTGCTTGCTACTCAGCCTAAATAATTTTTTTCCAGTGGCAGTTTCATTTTTTTCACATTTTTTATTGTTGTTCAAGCATAGTTGTCTCCATTTTCCCCCCACCACTTGGCCCCATCTCAGCCATCCCCACTTCCCACTCTCAATCTTACCCCCCTTCGGTTTTGTCCTTTATACATGTTCCTAAAAACCTTTAGTTTCATTTTTTATCACAACCTTAGAGTTTTCTTGAAACATTTTTGAAAATAAAAATCATGCTGTCTGGAAAGTCTTTACTGGAATATACTAGATGCTTAGTGAAATGGAGGCCAACTTGTGTAGCCTCTAGGTAGACCATAAAGCAAAGACAAAACTTTCAAACCCGACAGAACCAAGTTCTCATGAAATAAGAGAACCCAAGGTAAACAGGTGACCAGTCTCACCTTGCCTTTCATTACCACCCTCCCATTTGTTGCAAGGACAAGGGACAAATTCATAGAGAAAAAAATTCTTCTCAATGTTCTTGCCCAGTCATATTTTGTTCACTCTTTTGATATGACTGATTTCTAGTTCAAACTTGGATGACTTTTTCTAGTTTACATTTGAAAGGATACAAACCTGAATTAGGGGATGCTCTTTTACTGTTTACACATAAATTGAGACTCTTTATATTCCAAATTCTTATAGTTTATCACTTGGCTAAAGGTCCTATTTCTCCTTGGTTTATGTAGCTGATTTAGGAAGTTGTTAGTTTTATAAAGTTTTTATGTTTTCTGATTTTGGTTACTGATTGTAATTGCTAAATTCATTAAGAAGCCTAGAATATTGGATGAACTACAGGTATATAAACTATAAGTAAGAATAATTCATAGTGATACAAAGAAATTAGATTTTGCTTTGTTAAAGTAATAATCAGTTTTAGGAAATTATGAAGCATAATTAAATAAGATAAATTAATAAAACCTGGAGTTCTTTCTTTTGTTCTTGTTTATTGTGTCTCTTGAAATTGAGGCTAGAGTCTAATCAATATAATTATAACATAAGAGAGTAACAATGAACAGAAAGTGAATGTAATGTTGTTGGTCTTTGGATGATGTGCTTGAAGAGATACTGTATACGTTCTATGCTCCCCCAGCAACTAGAATTTGATCACCTGAGCAGAGTGACCAACCTGGGAAGTTAGATCTGGCAGTAGAAATGGCTGTCATTTCCTTGCAGGATACACGAGATATTATATTGTAACATCTGGGAATCGGGTTTCAAGTGACTTTAGTTTTGTACCTAAAGGACCTGAATAATTAAGCTGCTGGATGGGGCCTTCCTCTTGTGAGTGTTTTATCAAGACTTTGGATGTATTTCTGTAAGTGCCACACATTTATCACGATTAGAGGTGCTCCTCTGTGTTGTCATACTTTCTTGTTCTCTTGATTTTCATGCAAATTGAGGGGCCAGTTTCAACCTTTACATTGTAAATAATCTGCTTCCATTAAATGTTATTTTACTTTACTGAAAAAAAATAAAGTGGAAGAGCTTTAGAAATCATATCTAAATGCCGACTTTCAATTTGGTGCAGATACTACACACAGATTTTAATATTGTTCAAGTAAAAGTAAGCAAACAGGATTTACAAGTTAGGCACTTTAAGCTTTTCACGAATATAATGAACTTTTACAAATTCTTTCTGCTATGGGACTTACCATTTTCAAAGTTTGGTGTTCAAATGGTGAGTGTTTAGGAACCCCGCAAATTCTCTAGGAGGACTTGTGTAGCTTTGCACGAGAACCTTTGGTGAGGCAGGAATGAGTGGGCAAGTGTGAACCCCTTCTTGCAATATGCTCTGTACCAAGTTCCTCTACTCTTTGTTCATAGTGTAATGTTTTCTGATATCATTATGACTTTCCACTACCTTGGTGCTTGTTATACTATTTACCTGATTTTTAATTTATTGCATTTGATACTGAACAAACTTAATTTTTCATGATATTTAATCATCTTCTTCATTCATGAGCATCACCATAAATACGTATCTCTTCTCTTTTTTTATAGCTGCTATTTTGCCTTTAATAAACTAATTTTGAAACTGTAGTGTAAGTGTTAGATTCATAACTTTGCTTCTGGCTATCTTATGTCACTCACAATTTAGTTGCCCTTTGCAGGTGGCCAGTTTTAACATAATCCTTTTGAACTAGTTTTGGCCTATTTAATCTAGATTATATGCTTGACACATGAGAATCATTGAACTTCCTATGTGTGTAAACAGATTGTCAGTCAAATATTCAATGTTACTATCTCAATGTGATACCCCAGATAGTATCTTCTTTGGCCCAATAGGTTACATTTTGAAATATAATTATTTCCATATTTAATATTATAATCTAGATTTGAAAATACTCAAATCAAAATGTGCTTGGTTATATCTTATGGCATTTATTGTTTTTATTATATAAATAGTTATTCAAAGAATGCAACTTAAACTATATAAATGCATACAGCAATTAATTAGAGTAAGATAAACTGAATATCAATGTGTTCAGAGTACAAAAAGGGAATAAACTGAATTTTATATAAACAGCTAAATAAAATAAACAAGAATTAATGCTCAGTCACTAAATAGATGCAATAATATCAGATAGATACATATTTTGGGATATAAACACTAATCAAGATAAGACTTTCAGTGAAATAATACAACTGTAATTTTAATTGCATATTTTATATTCTGCTTCACTAATGAGATCACTTGGACCCTGTGTAATGCAACTAAACCCATAATAAAAACATGGTAATAATCTTTTACCTGGTGATGTCAAATAACTAAATGTCTTTTCATCAAGCAGTCACCCAGTTTCATTCCAGATTCTATATTTCAGATGCCAAACCAAGTGAAAGTATTGTCTAGTTTTTGATAATTTACAGCTCCCTAGTACATACAAACCAAGTGTCATGGTCTTAGCTCAGTTTCTCCAGGTGTGGGACAGGAGAGCAAGGTGCGAGGCTGACAGCAACCGCCGCTGCAGCGCGGACGGAAAGCACAGACCACCGCCCGCCTATCGCCCTTCCTTTTCCCTGCGCTTCAGTGTCCCTCTTCTCTAGATGCTGCTCAAGATTCTTTAAACAAGCTTAACTCTTTTTAATTTTATAAAACATCGAACTTTCTTGATCCAATGTTTTCTATCTCTTTCTACCCCTTCTCAGTCACTTTTACTAAAGGAGTTTTTTACTTACACCGTTTCCAATTCATCTGACTCCTACACTCCCCAGCCACCACAGCTACTCATCAATTTTGCTAATGACCAACCGCATCCTAAATTTTACGTTTTAGCTCCAGTCTTACTGGAATCTTTTGCTGTCTTTGAAACTTCAAACACATCTCTCAAATATTTCCTTCCCTTGTTTTATTAACACCACACTCTAGTCTTCCATTCTCTCAAAATATTTCTTAGTGTCTTTGAACTGTTCTTTCCCTCTGCTCCTTTAAAGTTGGTAAACTTTAAAATTCTCATCTTACTTTCAGTACAAGTCCATTGAAAATGGCCAGTACTGGGGCTTTAATTACTGCCTATGTGATCATGATCCCTCAAGTTGTATCATTTACTTCAAATCTTTCTCTTGAACCCCAGATCTGCGTACCTAACTTCATCACTTCCATGCCACTGTGAATTTTCTGAAATGGTTCTAGCTTATTTCCTATCTCACTTTATATACCAGAACTCTGATACTCTCTTATTCAGAACTGGAGTCTGACCTTGCAACTTGAACCTGAGCTGGCGTCAGTGACTGCCTTAGCTATGCCTAAGTATGACGAAGTGATTATAAGTGACTCCTGAGACTACGGTTACTTCTCTCTGGAGACACATTTTTTTTAAACTCAGCCACAATGCTGTGAGGAAGACCACACGACATGAAGAGGCCCACATGGAAAAGAGCCACTATTCTTGGCCCTCAGCACCAGCTAAGTGCCAGGTTGACAGCCGAAGTGAACTTGACAGTTCATAAAGGAACCGCCTTGGATGTGGACATTCGAGCCCTCAATTACATCACCCTAAGTCTCAAAGCTTGAGATAGTTTGCTGTATAACAGCAAATAACCAACACAATCTTTGTATCCAGTACTTAGGGGTGTCCCTACACATGATAAGCATTCAATAAATATTTTATAGAGAAATTTTTAAGAAATGTTGTTTGATATTTGTGCCAATGCTTATTTTTAGAAATCTCAATACTAAATATTTGGATTTGTTGCTGCTATGACTAATGCTTTCTGACAACCATCTCTGATTATTTATTAAGGTAAACTGCTAGAACTGAAATTATGAAGTAAAGTATATGAATCTTTTTGAAGGCTTTTAGTAAATAGCACTAAATTTTTCCACAATTATGTACTAATTTACATCTCTCTTAATAATATACCAACTACTTGGTTAAATAAGTTTTAAAAATTGCCCTTTCTCCCCTCTAGTGTTTAGAAAATTATATATGCAATATTTATTCTTCAATTTATTCTTGTCTCTAATTTTATATACTTGCCATAAATTTATAAGTTTTTCCCATATTAACTAAGATATAATTGACATACAACACTGTATAAGTTTAATGTATACAACGTGATGACTTGATACATGTATATTGTGAAATAATCACTACTTTAAGGTTAGTTGGCACATTTGTCACCTCACATAATTAGCATTTTTTGTTCTTGTGGTGGTGAGAACATTTAAGACTTACTCTCTGATCAACTTTTAAGTATATAATACAATATTGTTAACTATAGTCAGAATGCTGTACATTACATCTCAGAACTTATTCAGTTTATAAAGTGTACGTTTTGAAAAGCAGCTCTTTATTTACTCCACCTGCAGCCCCTGGCAACCAACAATTTGCTCTGTTTCTGAGTTTGACTCTTTTAGACGCCATATACAAGTAAGATCATGTAGTATTTTTCTCTGTCTGATTTATTTCATTTAGCGTAATGCCCTAAAGTTCCATTCATCTGTGTCTTTTTTTTTTTTTTTGGCTGAATGGTAGTCAAGGCTGGTGGCATTTAGGTAAATAGCTACAGGGACAAGATATAGCGAGTGCTGCAGTGCCAGCCGGGGACAGTTGTCAGTGCCAGATACAGGCCCATAAGCAGCTGTGGAAGCCTTGCTTGCAAGTGGCACTTGTGTGTGAGGCTGAAAGGGCTGCTCATGGGCGTGCACACAGCAGCGGGGACTGCAGCAGGGACCTAGGCAGGCATCTAACATGCTCGTAGCTGCAGAGGTTGGGACTGGCTGTCAGTGCTGAGCCTGGGTTCCAGTAGAAGGAGAAAGGATGGCTGAGGGGAGGGACTCAGACTTTTGGCATCTGTGAATGTGAAAATCTGTAGGACAAAAACTTAAGCAGGTGTCTGTGGTGGCTGCTCTAATTGTTGGTTTCTTAGCAGAGAAATGTGCTGTCTTCTATGGAGCCATCTGCTGGGGTCCTCGTGAGGTCCTCCTCAGTGACAAAAGCTGCGCAGGCCTGCAGTGTTGGTGTGAGCTGCTGAGGTTTACAGCAGTGAAACATACTGCGGTGCCCTGACAGTCAGGCTCCTGGAAACCAAGTTCATTCCCGTGCATGGCTGACACTGTGTAGACCCTTTCCTTTTTACCTCTTCCTAGTTGTTTCTAGATGTCTCGGCTTTGCTGGTGTCTAGGTAGGGTAAGACTGAACTGGCTCTTTCATGCAGTTCCTGGAAAGGCTGACGAAGCCTGTGACTCACCCTTTGCTCCTTTTCTGAGACAAGAGAACTTGTTGGGGCCAAGGAGCTCTCTCTTAGCACCCAACAGTGCCGGCCTGGGATACAGGACAATGTGGCAAAACTTAACTTTCTCTCCTACCCTTTTCGTGTGGTTATTCTCAGGGTTTTTTATTCTACATGTCACTGAAACTTTCTTAGTGGCTTCCTGAGGTCTTCCAGAGCTATTTTGTTTGTGAATAGCTGCTGAATTGTTGTTCTTTATAGAAGGACAGAGGTCTGGGGCTCCTACGCCCCATCTTAGTCATAATATTCGAATAAGTATATACTGATAACTATCTCCACACTCCATCTGAATAATATGAAGGCATTTAAGCATTTTAACCTTAGAAATTGCTCTCCTGTAATATGTGTTATTTTTGTCCAATATTATAGTTCTATATAAGTTTAATCATTGTAAGTAATTATAGCCTCTGTTGGATTATTTCCATGATCTGAAATCCTTGGTAATTTAACACTCCTTTTTGTATGTTAATTTGGATGTACGTGGATTGTCAACATATGGTTTCATAATTTTGAATTGTGAGCTCATTTTAGCAAAGTTTACCTGTGAGAATTTAGAGAAAGCTGTCTTGGAGAAACACTTCTCCAAAGTGATTTTGTGATTCTTGCATTTACTCTGCCAAGCCCCCCAGTGTGTTGTGTGTGGTGTGAGTGTGCGCGTGTGTGTCATGGGTTCTTAGAAAATTCAGAGTGTACAAATTTGTACAGAAAACTCACATGGGAGTAGGCAATTATGCAAAAATTCTCATGACTGATCATTATTATTATTTTTGTGTGTAGAACTCCTGGCAAGCTGGTAAGGCTACGTTTTTTTGCAGATTATAGCGTGGTCTGTGTGGTAATCTCGGCTCCAACTTCATGCCGCTTCTTGATCCAGTGACTTGAAAATCATGTTAAGTCAAATTCCCCCAAGGAAAGTCAGAGTATCCACTCTCATTTAAAAATTATAATTGTGTTCAGTTTCTTAGTTATATCCTTTGGGTATTTACTTTCTTGTAAACTTGTCATGCATTTTTAAAATATCACTTTAATTGATTTTAAAAAGTATGCTTATATTATAGTATCAGTAATAATTTTGGAGCTGGGAGTCTTTGCTGCCTCCCTCTGTTACTAAGATGTAGTTTGGGACAGAAATTTGATCCAAAACTATGTTTGGCATAGCGCCCCCCCCCCTCCGATATTTTGGTCTTTCTATGAATCAACAATCCTGTGAATTTCTTAAAAAACTGAATTTCCTTAACTGTACTCCTCATAACTATTTTTTATATTGTGTGTCCCTAGCAATAGTCATGAGCTTCTTAGAGGCTTGTTCATCTTACATTTCCTAATGCATATATTTACTGATTGACCAAGAGAATGAACAATTTACAATAATACTTTTTAAAACTGTCATTTTATTTAATCTTATCTAGTATTCTTTCAGAAACTTTAATATCTTATTATTATTATTATTACTATATTAAAATAAAACTACTTATTTCTCACTTAACTACTAAGATTATACATACAATTAAGTTTAGAGATTACATAAATGTTTATAAAATTATTACAGCGCTTGTGGCCAAGAGGGTGGCATAGGTAAAAATGGTACTCAGAACTTTCCATAACCACATCAAAATTACAACTGAATTACAGAATAACTGTCATGCAAAACCACCAGAGATGTATCTTAACAGAAGTTCTATAGCTAAGGGTACAAAGAAGAAGCAACATGGAGACTAGTAGGAGGGACAGACACAGAATAAGCCTGTCCCACACCTGTGTGTGGTAGTTATAAATCAGGAGAGTTATCTTGTCTGTGGATGGTCCCTCATGAGGAGCAAGAGGTCCCAACCTCACAACAACCTCCCCGCCCTAGCTTCAGTGCCAGGAAAAGTCCCCATAACTTATGACTGTGTGGTGGTGGTAGGGGGTGGTAAATGCAGACAACTGTAATTGAACAATGAAATAATTAAAAAAAAAAAAAACAAACAGTGGAGATTGTAGATAAGTGAGCCAGAGAGATGCTGAAGTCCGTCCCAGGCTCACTGGCTCTGAGCTCTAGCACTGGGGAAGCAGCTTAAAACAAAGCATCAGGAACTTATGGGGGGAGCTGAATTGTCTGGTATCAAGAAGGACAGCTTTCTCCCAAACACAAGTGCTACAGAGACCAGTGGTCATTTGCAGAACCTTCGTCCCACAAAGTGGGCAGAAGAGCACCATATCTGTGCTCCATCAAGCTGGCTAACACTATTCACCCCACCATGGTGATTCTCTGAGACCATATCCCACCCACCTTGCAGGTCCATCCAATCCCTCTATAGTTGCTTTTACATACAAATGGCTCATCTTGGCTCATGTTGATGAGTTTTCTAAAATCTCTTAAACATGCAGCATCTGGCCTTACTATACCTCTTGCTAAGTGATCCGAGGCTTGGCATTACTGGCAACCATCTATAGACTGCTTTGTAGCTCATTCCAAGAGTCCTCAGAACCAGTACACTCAGTGCACAGCTTCAGATCACTGTCTTCAAATCACACCCCAACCATATCTATAAGTGACATTTTCAGGGTGTGAACTTGGCAGGTACCTGTGGCCCTAAACGTGAGTTCTGCTTCATGGGGTGAAACAATGCACAGTAGATGCTCCATGGTAGTACCAGCCAGTCATCACAGTCTACCAACCTGGTGATCAATCCCTCCCACTGATGTGCCAACAGCAATCAAGGCTCAACTACAACAGGCGGGTGCACATGGCCCATACGGAGGGTGTACCTGGAAAGCGTACCTTGGGTGACCTGGGAGGCTGCACCACTGAGCCCTATAGTACAGCTACTACACAGAAAGGAGCCCAGGAGATTAGAAGCTCTACATAACACATAGAAACAAACACAGAGAGGCAGCCAAATTGAAAAAAAAAAAAAGCAAAACACAAAGAAATGTCGCAAATGAAAGAACAAAACCAAACTCCAGAAAATTACCTAAACAAAACTGAGACCAGTAGTATACCAGACAGAGTTACAACACTGGTTATAAAGATGCTAAATGAACCTAGGGGGAAAGTATAGGAATTTAGTGAGAATTTCAACAAAGAGATAGTAAACATAAAAATGGAGTTATAAAACATAAAAGAGAACCAGTCAGAAATGAAAAATACACTAACTGAAATGAAGAATATATTACAGGTAGTCAACAGTACATTAGATGAAGCAGAAGATCAATCAGTGATTTTGAAGATAAGGAAGCAGAAAACACTCAATCAGAACAGCAAAAAGAAAAAAAAAATCCAAAGAAAGGAGGATAGTGAGCCTCTGGGACAACTTCAAGCATGCCAACATTTGTATCATGGGGGTGCTGGAAGGAGAAGAAAGCAAAAAACTGAAAACCTATTTTAAAAACTAATATTGAAAAACTTCCCTAACCTGGTAAAGGAAATAAATACACACACAAGTCCAGGAAACACAGAGAGGCCTAAACAAGACAAACTCAAATAGGTCTGTGCCAAGATGCATCATAATTAAAATGCCAAAGACATAGGAAGAATATCAAAAGCATCCGAAGAAAAACAGTTAGTTACCTCAAGGGAGCTCCCATAAAACTGTCACCTGATTTCTCATCAGAAACTTTGCAGGCCTGAGAAATTGGCAAGAAATATTCAAAGTGATGAAAAGTCAGGACATACAACTAAGAAGGAAATATAAAGAGCTTCCTGGGTGAGAAAAAGCTAGAATTGAGGCCCACTAAATGAGTATTACATGAAATGTTAAAGGGTCTTCCTTAAGAAGAATAAAAATAAAAGATTAAAGTATGAACAATAAAATGGCCATAAATATAGATTTATCAACATTAACTTTAAATGTAAATGACTTAAATGCTCCACTCAAAAGACATATGGCGGCTGCATGGATAACAAACAAGCCCGTTAACCTATGCTGTCTAGAAGAGCCTCGCTTTAGATTGAAAGGTACCCAGAAACTGAAAGTAAAGGAATGGAAAAGGTATTTTATGAAAATGCAAATAAACAAACAAAGAAAAAAGGTAGTGTAGCAATACTTATACCACACAAACTGGACTTTAAAACGAAGGCTATAAGGAGAAACAATGAAGCACCTGGCAATTCCACTGCTGGGTGTTTGTCTGAAGAAACCCAAATCACTGAACAGAAAGGACATATACAGCCATATGTTTATTGCAGCATTTTTTACAATATCCAAGATATGGAAGCAATCTCAGTATCCATAAATAGATGAGTAAAAAGAAGCAGTGTGTATACATTCTTGTACAATGAAAAATTACTCAGCCACAAAAAAGAAGGAAATTTTGCCATCTGCAGCATTGTGGATGGACTTGGAGGGTATTATGCTGAGTGAAATATGTCAGGCAGAGAGAGACAAATACTCTATGATTTCATTAATATGTCGAATCTAAAAAACAAAATAAACAGAGAAGCAGAACAGAAATTGACTAATACATACAGGGAACACTGTGATGGTTTCCAGATGGATAAGGATTGGGAGAGTGAGTGAGAGAGGTGATTACAACGTACAAATGAAAAGTTACGGAATAGTCATGGGGATGTAAATTACAGCACAGGGAATACAGTCAGTAATATTCTAATAACTATGTATGGTATCAGATGAGTATTAGACTTATCAGGGTGATCACTTTATAAGTTAGAAAGTCTAATCATGTGGTTTTACACCTAAAACTAATATAATATTGTATGTCAACTGTAATTAAAAAATAAAAATGTATATTTCAAAATATTCCAGCAACAATTTGGTACTATTTACAAAACATCTTTCCTATTAATATTGGAGGAAAATGGATTAATTTTAGTTACCAGACATAGAATATGCTGAGTCAGTAAACTCAGGGGGAAAAGAGTCAGGAAAACAAAAGGAGAAGCAGGAAGCTAGAAGGGAGGGAACTACAGAATGTGCCTATGACTAGAGCGGTGAGGTAACCTAAGAATACATTAACACTAGATCAAGTTGGACAAAAGTTTCAATGTAGACTGAACTCCACAGGCCCAATTTTTAGTTGTCATGGTTATAAGCCTCCTCCTTATATTTTACCAATGCAAATAATTTTAAAAATGCTAATTAGAACAACGTGTGAACTAGCAGCTACATTTTGCAGATAGAAATAGGAGGAGTTTGAGATGAGTCTGTGCACGAATATAGGTAAATGTATAAGGATTGTAAAGGAAAATAAAGGCATGGTGCTGGGCATATTGTCTTGGTACTGCAGGTCTACTGTTTCTCCCTTCTCATGGATTATTCAGTAGAAACATAACAGATGTTTAGCTCTTACATGTTGCCTCACCTGTTCATACTATTGGTCTTACTACATGGGTTAGAGCCCAAAAGTGAATACATTCTTCTGCTTTGTGGTTTTGGTAAACTGGTTCAAGTTGTTGGCAGCTATGAAAGTCTACTGCTGTGAATAACTTACCAAGCCCTTTTTGCCTCTAGGAAAGGTTTGGATATGTAGGCAGAAGATTAAAACAACAACAACGACATTCCTTTATATAGATATTT
The DNA here is from genome assembly GCA_004026765.1 of Micronycteris hirsuta. Classification (NCBI taxonomy): domain Eukaryota; kingdom Metazoa; phylum Chordata; class Mammalia; order Chiroptera; family Phyllostomidae; genus Micronycteris; species Micronycteris hirsuta. The sequence continues at coordinate 1,967 of PVJI01019575.1, read as the reverse complement.
ACATTTCAGAAAGAACACGTATATCACCTGATTCATTATTATTGTTACCATTATCGCTTTCTTTGTAAGAAAGAAAATTTTACTTATTTCTTAGTATGTGAAAAGATAGGTTATAGAAATTTATCTAACATTTAAAATTATTCTTTTTGGGCCTGCTCTGCTTTTTCCTATTGTACACATACAATTTTTTTAAAATTGTAGGACTTTTGGATAAAATGTCTTAATATTTATTCCTTTTTTGAAATTCACTATGTGTACAGCAACAGAAACACGTCTGAAAACTGCAGCTGGAAACAGTGTCAGTAGGATGGAATCAATCAAAACTAAAGCACCATGCAAAACCTGACCTAGAATTAACAGTGTGATGTATGGCCTGTGGTCACACTGGGTCTTGGAAATGAGGAGAGCAGAACAGAAAAGAAAAAAAAAACTGTTAAAATTCTTTAAATTATATTTTATACTGTATATGTATATATATATATATATATACATATACAGTGTATGATTTGTATATGATTTGTATATGTATATGGCACTTTCGAGTTGCCATTTTCTGAGCTAAGGTAACAGGGTTTACGAGTGGTTACAGTGCACCTGTAGCAGATATCACCAATTGACACCCTGTATTTAGGGAATATGATCTTTATTTGGCTCTAAGAAATTGTTTTAATTGAATATGAATGCTTTATGGTGGAGTGTGCACTCCTCAGTGCGCTGTAAACCCAACCACTTCCACTAGTATAAGAGGGAATCTGACCGACTCGTTCACTGATGTATTTTCAGGCTCCGAAGTTGGCATTAGGAAAGTGCTCAATTAATAGTTGTTCAATGAATGAAATCATAGTTTCTGGTAAAACTTCATTTCTGAAATAAGGAAAGAAGAGACACTAGGAGAGTGCAGAATGATTGTCTGAAAGCCATAAATCTGCTTTTGGGTTTCTGAGTTTTCTCTGGCAGTTAAAGTTTTTATTGCCACCCAGAGTAGAGGCAATTACTTCCGGTCTCTTCATGTATTCCCCTCCATCCCATTTCAACGGAGCACCATCTCCCCATTAGATTCTAATCAGAGCTCAGTTTCCGAAAACTGCCAGCTATTGTTACATAGAAATTTAATGATCCTTTATAAGAAAAATCAAATATATTCATAACTTTGTATTAATTTTTTTCTTTTTTTATTTTTTTTTACATTTTTAAAAAATTTATTGTTGTTCAATTACAGTTGTCTGCATCCTCTCCCCTGCCCTCCCCTCCAACCCCACCTCCCCCCCAGCCTCCCTCCTCCCCCTTAGTTCTGTCCATGTGTTCTCCATAGTGGTTCCTGAAGACCCTTCTCCCCATTGTCCCCTCCCGCCTCCCCCCTGGCTATTGTTAGATTGTTCTTAATTTCAATGTCTCTGGTTAAGCTTTGTTTGCTTTTTGCTTTTGTTGATTATGTTCCAGTTAAAGGTGAGATCATATGGTATTTGTCCCTCACCGCCTGGCTTACTTCACTTAGCATAATGCTCTCCAGTTCCATCCACGCTGTTGCAAAGTGTATTAATTTTTTAACAATTTAAATATCAGGCAACAAAACACCATCTTCTTTATAAGTGAAAAAATCCATATTTTATATTTTTATCAGGATGTTGTTATATTGTCATTTTTGTACATTTAATTTTCACAGAATATGATAAAACTGTGAGTTTATCCATCAGCATAGAGTTTGCAGCTGCATGTGAAATGCTAATTCCAGGTCTTCTAGCCTCTGCCCAGCTTTCCCCTGCACAGCCCCGCATTGCACAGCACCCTTCCCTACCCAGCCCCTAATGCACAGACCACCCACTGCACAGCCCCCCACTGCACAGTTCCCCTCACAGCGCAATCCCCCACTGCACAGCCCCTCACTGCACAGCCCCTCCACTACACAGCCCCCCACTGCAGACCTCCTCGCTGCACAGCCCCCCATTGCACAGACTCTCACTGCACAG
>PVJI01019574.1:0-30737 GCA_004026765.1 Micronycteris hirsuta | reverse complement strand
AAAAAAAAGAAACCCACCTTAAATATAAAAGCACTGATAAGAGTAAAAGAGATGAAGAAAGATATACCATACTATACTAATCAAAATGAAACTGTAATAACAATATAAATTTCAGACAAAGCTGACATCAGAGCAAATAAAATTACCAGGGATAAAATAGGGCATTACGTAAAGATAAAGGTGTTGATTTTGCAAAAAGACATAACATACTTTAATGTGTATATGCCTAATGACAGAACAACCAAATACATGAGACAAAGCCTGATAGAATCGCAAGAAGAAATAGATGAATGCACTGTCTTAGTTGGACACTCTAACAGACCTCTATCAGTAAATGACAGACCCTGCAAACAGGAAATAGATAAGGGTATAGCTGAACTCAACACCACTATTAATCAACTCAACTCAACCTAATTGGTATTATAGAATACTTCACCTTCTGGTCAAAAGATCTGACAGACATCTCACCAAAGAAGGTGTACAGATGGCAAACAAACATATGAAGATCATATGTCATCAAAGAAATGCAAATTGAAAGAGTGAGAAACCACTACATGCCTATTAGAATAGTTACGATTAGACCATTGACAACACCAAGTGCTGTCAAGGCTGTGGAGCAACAGGAACTCTTACCACTGCTGGTGAAAATGCAAATGGCACAGCTGCTCTGAAGACAGTTCCTAACTTCTAACTATTATCTTACCACAGATTAACAATCACACAGATACTAAAATTTAATTGAAAGATTCAAAGACATATTTTTAAGTGGCTGTTACTTAGATATGTTATTATTTTGGTATTTTTTAGATTATGAATTCTTGTTAAAGAATGCCATGTGTTCAGATACTCATCGGACAATCTCTCAGAATATAGGTATTCATTTGGGGAAGTTGAAACATCTAGTTTACAAAAGAGACCAAGTGTGTCTGAGAATGACTACACAACTGCCTATGGATAATATATTCTCACTTGCAGTATTAAGTTCCTTATGTGCACATTGTATTACTATATGTTATCATGCAGTCAATGTGCATAAGATGGCAAACAGAATGTCAGAATAAGTAGCTGTGACAAATGGAGAACGGGACTTCACCATTGGTGCTTGTACCTGTAGGTGATGTGTTTGTGCTGCCACTTCTGGCCTGTTAATGCGTATCGCTTCCTACGGATGTTGAATTTGGAGCTGCCTCTTGTCTGGTCAGGCACACCACACCGAGGTCTCTTCATCCAGCTGCAAAAGGCAATATCTTCCATTACTGATTATTCACTTCAAAAGGAAATCAACAGAGAAATTAATCTATGAGAGTGATCATGAAAATGGGAAAACATATAGGAGAAAAGTGTCCATTCTCTTGCAGTTTGAATCTAAGTAGAAAGTACATCCCCCTCCCCCTGGATGATCAGGAATTACTAGCTTACAACTCAGAACTTTTAGATATTTTTCTCTAATTTCTTTTGAGCTAACTGTAGACTGAGTCTCGTAAAATGAGACTTTCAAAGTAAATATAAAATAAATTATCAGTAAGGTCTCTTCCAGCTTTAACATTCAACAATTTTTAAAGTCTATTATAGGACCTTAAATTCCAGGAGTTAAGAGGGTACATGTTACTCTCCTTAGTTTACATAGAGTTAACTTATTTGTTTAAATTTGCTTTCTCCACCTTTTTCTACTTTTACCTTCATTATTGCAATTTCCAAGTAATAGCCCTATAATAACCAAATTTAATGCTTAAAAATATTTTTAATATGAGATTTAGCATCACACAAATAAGGTTTACTATATTTATATTAAGAAAATAAAATGATTTTGATTTATAAACTTTTAATACTTACACAGATACAGTGGTCTGCTTTCCTAGAAACTCATTTGACCATTGCTATATTTTCTAAGTATTGTTGCTTCTTGTCCTAACAGAAAGATTTTCATGCTTTTCAGTATTTTTTTTAGTGACCCATAAAATGGCTTTACTGTCCACGACCCCTTTTAACTTAACAATTACAAAGCTAATGCAAAATCTTTATAGTTCAACATGCTTCAGAACATGGAGATAAAAAACAGTATTTCACCAAATACTTAACAATTTCTACACTCTTAAATGGAAGAGAATTGACTATGGAGAAGACTATCTAAGGATGTCTGTTTTGTGAAAATGAATATAATAGTTTACATGTTACATGGATAAATCAACTAATCACCTTTTATAAACAAAGAAAATTTCATGCAACAATGAAATAATGACTTTTACTTTTCAAGAAAGATGATGCTTTTTCAGTATGGAGTACAAGTCTCTCCTTTTTGGACTGGATGAAAGAAGGTGAAGGAATTAGCCAAAGAACATATATACATAATCGATAGACACAGACACAGTGTGGTGATACACAGAGGGAAGGTAGGGTCAGAGCTGAGGTGAGATGGGAAAAGGGGCAGGGGAAATGAGGTCATCTGTAACATTTTCAACAATGAAAATAAAGTTTCAAAATAAAGTTTCTCTTTTATCTTCTACCCTAGTAATAATGTAGACATTGCAGTTATCAGACTTAACAGTTCCACCTATATCATACTAGATCATAACACATGTTGTGTTACTTCAGAAAATCACTCTTTGTGTTTATTAAAATGTCCAAATCAAATGAGATGTCTTGAAAATGCTAATTCTTAGCAGGCTATCATACTATGAAACTAAACTCAAAGCTGAGGCTAGGTCCCTTTGATTTTAAACTAGCACCCTGAACACCACTCTGAAACCACAAAATTTCAGAGCGATTTCACTAGACGGTAAAACACCCAAGACAGAAGATCTACAGACTCTCAGTGCCTTGAAGAACCCCTGGCATAAAAAGATAACCAATGACTAAGTAGAACTAAAAAAACATTAATTTCATCATTACACATTGTATGATTTAGATCTAGATTTAAATAGCAAAAACTAAGCATTAATGGTAGGCTGATGATGATTTAAGTGACTTTTACATATGGGTATTTCTTTAATGGCATGAACAAATATTATAATATGCCCAAGACAGGTATTTTTCCTTACTTATCTCACTGAAAGTACTGGAATAATAAATAATATAAAGTTATTAAATATAACCAAATGTACTTAATGTGGAACGTGGTTATACTTATATTTAGATGGGGAAAATATGTAAGACAACACTCTAAATAGAGAAATAATCTTGAAATGGACAGTGGGATAAAATTTAATAAAATAGAGTTAGTTATAATCAGAATCAAATGTATGTTCAATGAGAATATATTCTGTAAAATTAGGTTAATAATCCACAAAATTAAAAAGTGAAATTAGTAAAAAAAATTCAATTTTTATTACTATTGAATTACATTTTAGGCCGTGCATATGCTGGTTCTAGTACGTTTTCTCCTGGTAGGACAGGTTTTCAGGGGTGAGTGTTGGCTCTCTGTGCTAAAAGGTGTCTCTGTTTAATTCCTTATGTATTTTTGGGCTTTTGCATATAATTTTTCTTATGTTACAATTATTTGTTTTATTTTTTCTTGAACTATTTATTTTTTATTTTTAATTTAAATATTTATGTTACTAGTATTTGTTCCCTTACTCATCCCTATCCATTCATCCTACAATATTTATGAGCATTTATAACATGCTGAGAGATATTAAAATCATGTGTGCACAAAAAGATAAGCAAGGCAAGAACCCTTGCTGAGTTCCCATTTTGTAGGTCTGATATGCATGATAAAAAAGAATCACAGTATAAAGGCTAACTCACATCTCATATGGATACTCCTAACTTTACATGTAATAAAAACAAAATGGTGTTTTTCCTGCCCAAAACTTGTACCAATTGCTCAGATGCCTTATCTCAGCTGAAAATCTGAGCATCCTCCTAATGCCTAAGCGGGATACCTAGGTCCATCCTCCCCTTCTCTGCCCTGGCATCTGATGAATCACAATGCATTGTCTCTTGCCTCCAACAACTTCTCTGTATCTCTCTCTTGTGGCAGTGATTTCCACACGTGTGTAAACACGCAGTCCCGAGAATTTACACGTTTTGAGCACAGCTCCGTGTGACTCCCGTGTGAACAAGTGTGGATCATGTCTGTAGAATGGGAATTCTCTAATAGGAATTTGGCAAAGATGTATCTTAAAAAGTTCTGGCTTGCTAACCCTTGCATATTACTTTAACTTGGTCCTGTCTGCCACCGGATCTGAATTTACATCCAATGCTTTGCTATGAGTAATCCTACCTGTTCTGCTTAATCCCATGAATAATCAATCCAACGTAAATGTGTCTTAATGCCTCCAATAAAAGCCCCGGCTAAGCAACCCACGAGGTCTTTCTCCCCAAGATGGGGATGGTGGAGGAGACCCGTGGCTGCCGGATTCTCACCTCTAAGTGTGTCTCTGGGTAAGATTGATTCACGCGATCGGGACGGTCCCCCCACGGATTTTGCGGGTCGAAATCCGCAACACTCTCTCTCACCAATGCCTTTCTTCTCCCTCCTAAAAGTAAATCTTCCCAAAGCACAAACAACTCTTTTCATGTTCTGAGCATGAAATGCTCTGATTCAGGCCTGTTTAGCAAGGTATCCCTGTCTTCTGCTCCCCAGATTTACTCAGGGTTCCTAAGGCTGCCATTTGCTTTGCATGCAGTGACCTGTGTCTGGAATATCTTTCTTCCTTGTTTACACCGAGAATCCTAATCACCCTTCATTATGCAACTCACACTGGCAGAGTTGGTCATCCTGACACAGCAGGTGGTGTACTGTGTGTTCTGACTTGTGTGCCTGTGTCCATTTCCACTGGCCTATGAATCAGGTCAGAGAGCCTGGTATGGGAGGAATAAATTAAGCAAATCACATGAAATATTTAGAACAGAGACAGGCAGATAGTGACTGATCCTATTCGTATAATTATAAGAATAATAATTTTACAAACAACAGGATGCAGTTGCACCTACCAGTAGAAGCAGCAGCAGACAGATATCATAGACTGACAGGTGTCCATTCACTCTGACCCACGTGTGAATATGAAAATACCATCAGATACACTAGCCTCTTCTTTAGGTAAATTACATAGCCATGAACTTCTCAAGAATTTGGTAGTAACTAGCCATTGGTTTCAGTGAAAAAAAAATTTTTTTAACAAGTTGATCAGTCATGTCAAACCTATAGGGCCACCCACTGTGTGACCCCAACAGATGCTTCCACACCATAATCTACAACCTGGTGCCCCACATACTTATACCTCCTTTACCCAGAGAATAAAACTGACTCACAAAATATGTCTTGTGCGAAAGAATCAGTAATCTAAGAAAAATGTTCATCAGCATGATATATTAAATAGGTTTCCATTCTCCAGACTTTTCAACTTCTAATGAAAAGTAAGAGAGATGTCTCCTATTTATAGTTGTCCCCAAGAGATAGTTCTAGATATTTTCAGATATGCTAATTTTTACTATATTAAAAATCCATAGGTTTTGGTTGATTCATAGAGTCAAGTCCAGCAGTCATAAAGAGGAAAAGTAAATTAACTTAGGTCTAAAACATAGACAGGTTGACATCTTGCTATGGTCCACAGGCTCTCTCTTTTTTTAATTTATTTTTTATCTTTATTATATTTTTGCATTACCATTTAGTCCCCTTATGTCCCTTTCCCCGTAGCAATCACCACCCTGTTGTCCATGTCCATGAGTCCTTTTTCTTTCTTGATCAATCTCTTTACCCCCTAACCTATCATCCTACTGGCTGTCATCTGTTCCCTGTCTATGAGTCTGTCCCTGTTTTGCTTCTTAGTTCAATTTGTCCATTAGATTCCACACATGAGTAAAATCATACGGTATTTGTCTTTCTCTGACTGGCTTATTTCACTTAGCATAATGTTCTCCAGGTCCATCCATGCTGTTGCAAAGGGTAAAATTTTCTTCTTTTTTATGGCCAAGTAGAATTCCATTGTGTAAATGTCCTATAGTTGTTTTATCCACTCATCTAGTGATAGACACTTGGGCTGCTTCCATATCTTGGTGATTATAAATAATACTGCAATGAACATAAGGGTGCTTATGTTCTTTCAAATTAGTGTTTTTAGTTCCTTCAGATATATTTCCAGGAGTGGGATTGCTTGGTCAAAAGGCAGATCCATTTTTAATTTTTTGACATACCCCCATACTGCTTTCCACATGGCTGCACCAATCTGCATTCCCACCAATAATGCAAAAAGGTTCTCCTTTCTCCACATCCTTGCCAGCACTTGTTTTTTGATTTATTGATGATAGCCATTCTGACAGGTGTGAGGTGGTATCTCTTTGTGGTTTTATTTGCATTTATCTGATGGTTAGTAACATTGACTAACCATCAATGGTTAGTGTCGGTTGGCCATCTGTATGTCCTCTTTGAGGAAGTGTCTGTTTAGATCCTTTGCCCATTTTTTAATTAGATTGTTTATTTGTTTGTTTTGGTGTTAAGTTTTCTAAGTGCTTTATAAACTTTGGATATTAACCCCTTATCAGATATATCGGCATATATGTTCTTCCATTTGGTGGGTTGTCTTTTTCTTTTGTTGATGATTTCCTTTGTTGTGCAAAACTTTTTAGTTTGATGAAGCCCCATTTGTTTATTTTTCCTTTTGTTTCCCTTGCTTGGGGAGATATATCCTATAAAAATTCTCCACAAGCAATGTGTGAGATTTTGCTGCCTATATTTTATTTTAGGATTTTTATGGTTTCAGGTCTAACATTTCAGTCTTTGAATTTTGAATTTATTCTTGTGTGTGGTATAAGAAGGTGGTCTAGTTTCATTTTTCTGCATGTATCTATCCAATTTTCCCAATAAGATTTATTGAATAAACTATCTTTAGCTCACATTATGTGCTTGCTTTCTCTGTCAAATATTAATTGACTATAAAGGTATGGATTGACTTCTGGGCTCTTTATTCTGTTCCGCTGATTTATGTATTGTTTTTATGCTAGTACCTGGCTGCTCTGATTACTATCGCCTTGTAGTGTAGTTTGGTATTAGGTAGGGCAATTCCTCCAACTTTGTTCTTTTTTTTTTTTTTTTTTTTTCAGAATCACTGTTGCTAGGCAGGGCCTTTTGTGTTTCCATATAAATTTTTGAAATATATGTTCTAGTTCTGTGAAATATATCATTGGAATCTTGATAGGAATTACATTGAATCTATAGATTGCTTTGGGTAGTATACATTTCAATGATGTTAATTTATCCTATCCAAGAACATGGTGTGTGCTTCCACTTATTTGTACTTTTTTCCAATTTCTTCCTAGAGCGCCTCATAATTTTCGGAGTACAGAAAAATTTCACAACCTTGGTTGGATTTATTCCTAGGTATTTTATTATTTTTGAAGCAATTGTATGTTTTTTTTTCTTAATTTTCATTTCAGTTAGTTCATTATTGGCATATAAAAATGTAACTGATTTCTGAATATTAATTTTCTATACTGCCACTTTGCTAAGTTCATTTATCAGTTCCAGTAGTTTCCAGGCGGAATCTTTGGGACTTCCTATATACAGTATCATGTCATCTGCAAATAAATACAGTTTTACTTCTTCCTTTCCAAGGTGAATGCCTTTTCTTTCTTCATCTTGCCTGATTGCTATGGCTAGGACTTCCAGTACTATGTTGAATAAGAGAGGTAAAAGCTTGTTCCCTATCTTAAGTGGAATGCTTGTAGTTTTTCTCCCTTGACTGTGATGCTGGTAGTGGGTTTGTCATATATGGCCTTTATTATTTTCAAGTTATGTTCCCTCTATTCCCACTTCGCTGAGAGTTTTTATCATACATCAGTGCTGAATTTTATCAAAAGCTTTTTCTGCATGTATTTATATAATCATGTGTTTTTATCCTTCATTTTTTATGTGGTGAATTACATTTATTGATTTCAAATGATGTACCATCCTTGCATTCTCAGAGTAAATCCCACTTGATCATGGTTTATGATCTTTTTGATGCATGGCTGTATTTGGTTTGCTAATATTTTGTTGAGGATTTTAGCATCTAGGTTCATCAGTGATACTGGCCTATAATTTCCTTTCTTTGCAGTGTCTTTATCTGGTTTTGGCATTAGGATAATGTTGGCCTTGTAAAATGAGTTTGGGAGCCTTCCCTCCTCTTGAATTTTATGAAATAGTTTGAGAAGGAAAGGTATTAGTTCTTCTCAGAACGTTTGGTAAAATACACCTGTGAAGCCATCTGGTCCATGCTTTTTTTTCTCTATCAACTCACAAGCTGCCTGCAACACAGGTGTTATTTACAAGGCTGATGTTGAAAAGTTAAAATGCTTAAAAACCCAAGCACAGGGAATAAATATAATAAGCCTCCGTAATCTGCAGTGTGAACAAAAGCTAGTTAGTGTCAACGTATCTGTAAACATCCAATCTTTTAGGACACAAATCTTAGGCCGCTATTCATTTTGCTTTCAGTCATCCTTCTCTACTACCCAAGTGAGGATACACTCATCCTACAATGTTACAGTGTTTGAGTATTGCTAGTATGCTTCAGAATATACCATGAAAATAACTTTAATTACTGATCAATCTTTTATATCCATGAAAAAATCATAAAACATACTGATAATTAAGCCAAAATGTTTGCGCTTTTTGATATAGTTAAATAAGTATTTTAATTTTCATATTATGAGTTCAAATACCTCTACAGTTTCATAATCATTCTTTGCAAAAAGCTCCTTTTTCAGTCAAGTTAATTTTAATTAAGATACATTGCTGGGCATGGTTTGAATAAATAAAGCAGAATTTTCCAAATTATCCAGTGTGGGTGTGTGTGCGTGTAGATCCAAAAGAAAAATCACCTTGAAAATGATATCCTATCAAGCTTCAATGCATAACACTGTGCACACATAAAATAAAAACTAAAATTGAAAAATACTTATTATTAACATTAGAAAAACATGTCTGACTCATTTTCATTACATTCTCGTTATGTTTTTCTCTTCTTGCTAACTATATCCTTTTTATTAGGAAACTTAAGTGAACTTGCTAACAAAAATTAGCTAAGAAACTCATGAGTTGAAAGAACTATTGCAATACATGTTAATGAGCTAATTTGGGGGGGGTGGCATATATGTTTATTGCTATCTCTCCAACACCAATGCTAATTAATATAAAAGCAGCATGGTATACCATTTAAGGTAATAACTACATCTGTTGCTTGAAATGGTTAATTTCCTTAACATGATGTATAGATTACCACAAATGACATTGCTGTTTTTAATTACCCAAGAATTATAGACTAAATGTACCAAATATCTGTCTGCCAAAAGAGGGTACAGTTATTTAATCTAAAAACAATTGATCTTGACAAGAGTCTAAAATTAGATAAAAATTTATAGCATCTGAAAACGAATGCTAAGACATTTCAACACAGAGCAAAAATTTTAAGTCCATAATTGTAGTGCATATTTTATGTAATACAGCTTAGATAAACTCTCACACCTTATAATTTGACTATACAAATTAACTGAAGGCTATTGTAGCATGGATTGTTAGCAAACACCCACTTAAGATAACAAAAGAACAGACAATTTCTTAAGTAACATAATTATGGAGATTTTACTCTTTGAGCCAAATACCTTAGCAACCAGGAAGCAAAAGAAGTGACAGCGTATCTAAGATGAGTGACAATGACAGTGGGACAGAGGAGAGAGGAAGCATGGCAGTGGAGGAAGGGAATGATGAGGTCTAACAAGGCTTTAGTGGGTTCACCTAGAAATTACTATGGAAATAACAAATTTAAAGGGAAAAATGCATTTCCAATTCTGAAAAGATTAAGTTAGGACAGAGTTTTGTTTAAAAAGTAGAAACACCAAAACCAGTCAAAACACTGGTTGGTTTTCAATTAAAGGCTGCCTGCATATCAGGTCTTCTCTCTCCAATGCTGTAATTCACTGAAATGCTGATTTAATGCAACCCTTTGACATGTTGTTTCTCCTGGTCTGGAACTTGAGCCAGTGTACCAGAAAAACACCAAGTCCCCAACACCTCCTCTAAGGACAACCACAGACTCTCGGACCTGGACCCCTTCCACAGGGGGTTCAACTCAATCCTGAACAGGATCCTTCAGCATCTCCGCACAGAGACCTTTCTTTGCCTATTTATGGAAATGTGGAACAGACTGAAAGGGGCCAGAGGGGATGGGGGAGGGGGTAATGGTAGAAAGAAGGGAGGGGACTAGTCAAAGAATACATTTGAATGATCCATGGATAATGACAATGGTGTGGGGATTGACTGTAGAAGGTGGGGTGGCTGGCTGGAGGAGGGCAAAGGTAGGAAAACCCGGATGACTGTAATAGAATAAAAATAAAAAGTCAAAAAAAGAAAAAAAAAAAGAAATCAAACCTCTGCATCCTGAGTTCTTCTAATGACCAGCAGGAGCTCTATAAACCAAAGCCATCTTCTAGAAGACTCTACTTTCTTAATTTTAGTATGTAATAATAAGCATATTTTAAATAAAATTCAAAAAGGTAATTTTCCCAAGGTCCCAATTTATTGTATTTTTTGACAGTGTATCATATTTTTCAAAAACTCAATTAGAAGAGAACAGTTCTGCATTAGGGAACAAGAAGGCAGTGCAAAGCACTTTGTGAAATGTAGGGATGGAGAATTCTAATTTAAGTTGAATTCTGTACTACACACAGCTACAAGAACCTGGAAGTTTTTCAAGAATTACATTATGTGTTAAAATGAAAGTTTGAAGAGAGAACTGAAATAATTAGAGAGCAGGCAGTGGAAGGTATCCACATTTTATCCTCAATATTGATAATAAGTTTCTCATTGTTATAGAATGCATTAATTCTTGATCCTATTTTCCCAAAGTTAATCAAAGTTAATATTTAGGTGTCTATTAAGAATGCTTGAAGCCTGGCTGGTGTAGCTCAGTGCATTGAGCGCAGGCCAGGAACCAGAGGGTGCCTGTTCGATTCCCAGTCGGGGCACATGCCTGGGTTGCAGGCCAGGTCCCCAGTGAGGGTCATGTGAGAGGCAACCATACATTGCTCTTTCTCCTTCCCTTCTCCTCTCTCTGAAAATAAATAAATAAAATCTTTGAAAAAAAAAAAAGAATGCTTGGAGAGGTAACATGACTATTTTTTCAAACTGATTTGATGTTTACTCTCCAAGCCTTTATCTCATGTGCTTTTGATGAAATAGAAATAGCATGATGAACATCTGCCCTAAGCATTAGAAAGCAAAAAATATAATTTCAAAATTACATATTAAATTAATTTAATATGTCAGGATTAGTTATGTATGTCTGAGCCCAAATACTTTAAGCATTTAAGGTTTAAAAGAGAAATTTGTTCTACTCTGGCTGGGTGGCTCACCTGGTTGGAGCATCATCCCATATATATTAAAAGGCTGAGGGTTTGATCTCTGGTCAGGGAACATATCTAGGTTTCAGGGTCGATACTTGGTCAGGGTATGTACAGGAGGCAACCAATTGACGTTTCTCTCTCACATCTATGTCTCTCTCTTTCTCTCCGCTCCCCTCTTTCCCTCCCTACCCCTTCTTCTCTCTAAAGCCAATAAACATATCCTCAGGTAACGATTAAAAAAAGAATTGAAAAGAAAAATGTATCCTTATCAAGGTATACAGCATGGTAAAACTTTCCCAACAAAACATCAAAAGGTCCAGACTCTGCAGGTACCTTGGACTCTATTTCTTTATTGACTTTGTTCCTTTATTTGAAAAAATAGAGAGAAAAAATGCATCCCTATCCTCCCTCCTATGGATGGTTGATATATGATGATCGCAGTAAAGGATGAGAGAGATTTACTTTGTATCAAGGACTCAAGAAACACAAACAAAGCTTCCCTAAACTGAAGGAGTTAATCACTTCCTCCTGTGCTATCCAGAAGTCATAATGCTTTTCAGGATGTTGGGAAGTTCCATTGCACCTCTGGTAAAATAATTCATGACTACATCTAGCCACCCCTTAAGTTCTAGTCCCTTTGAAGAACAGATCAAATTTTCTAAGGCTGTCTCTGCCTCTTTCACATATAAAATACCCAGTAAGAATGACTGGTTGAATACATATATGAAAGAATGATTGATGAATCAATAAATAAAGTGACAAACATTATTAAAGAATTAATAAATAATTGAAAGCAGAGACTTTTCAGGGAAAATCCCTCCTTGATTTAACACAATTAGAGAGCTGTCACTCATGGGAGGCTAGTTAAGTAATGATTGGCTCTCTGCTACCTTCTTCCCCAAAGTGCCCTGATTTGGACTGTTTCCATTTTCCTTGGGGTCAATATTCTAATTTGATCAATTTCAAGTGGCTGCTGTGACATCACTCAACAGGGATGAGGTGTTCCCATATGCCCTCCACAGCTGTACAGCCAGCCAGCACAGCACTGACAGCCCCTCTTTTTGTAACGGCTGCAACTGGGCCCACTGTGACTTTCCCCTCCCCCCGTTCATTTTGTCTTTCCTATTTTGAAAATGTGCAGCTAAATTCAGATGAGTAAATCTGGCATCTTAGAGGACTGGAGTTTTAAAAAGTTAAATTTCAAAGGAAAGTTCATGAGAATAGCGACTCCATTTGGGGTTGCTGTAGTTCATTACAGGTTTTCAGATGACATGGTGTGTCTGTAGGACACACAGAGAAAGGGTGGGATTGGCAACTTACTCAATGGTGTTCCGGTCCACCTTGCCTGTCATGTTGATGCCATAGAACTGCTGCATGGCTGCCAGGGCAGACTGCAGGGTCTCTGCTGAGCGCAGCACTGACATCCGGGGATCTGTTGGGGGCAGGTAGCCGTACTTCTGTAGCCACACCTGCAACACAAACAATGTTCCTTTGTGATCAAATTCACAACATGACAATGGTTTTATTATAATGAATTATGTCTATAGCAGACCTCTAAACTTTATTTCCTCTACAAGGGCATATGCTATTTAAGGCTTTTCCTCTTTTTAACAAGGATTTTATGTCTTTTTTAAAAATATTTTATTGTTTATGCTATTACAGTTGCCCTGATATTTCCCCCCAGCCCCCTCCTCCCAGCACCCTTCAGTCCCTCAGGTGATGAGTCATGCAAGTAAGTTCTTTAGCTACTCCATTTCCTATACTGTACTTCATATCCCCATGTCTATTCTCTAACTACCTATTTGTACTTTTTTTTTCTCTTAAATATATTTTATTGATTATGCTATTACAGTTGTCCCATTTCCCCCCCTTTATTCCCCTCCACTATACATCCTCCCCTCCCCACCCTTTAGTTTTTGTCCATGGGTCATACACATAAGTTCTTTGGCTTCTATATTTCCTACACTATTCTTAACCTACCCCTGTCTGTTTTCTACCTACCATTTATGCTACTTTTTCCTCCTCCCTCCTACTCCCCTGTTTATATCTCTCCATACCTTATATAAATCCCTTTAACATTTCATATAGTAAAGGCTGTGTGATGATGAACTCCTTGAACTTGACCTTATCTGAGAAGCACTTTATCTGCCCTTCCATTCTAAATGAAAGTTTTGCTGAATAGAGTATTCTTGGGTGTAGGTCTTTGCTTTTCATGATTTGAAATACTTCTCTCCAGCCCCTTCTTGCTTGGAAGGTCTCCTTTGAGAAATCCGCTGACAGTCTTATGGGAACTCCTTCGTAGGTAACTGTCTCCTTTTCTCTTGCTGCTTCTAAGATTCTCTCCTTATTTTCAATCTTGGGTAATGTCATTATGATGTGTCTTGGTGTGTTCCTCTTTGGGTCCAACTTCTTTGGGACTCTGAGTTTCCTGGACTTCCTGGTAGTCTATTTCTTTTGCCAGATTGGGGAAATTCTCCTTCCTTATTTGTTCAAATAAAAGTTCAATTTCTTGGTCTTCCTCTTCTCCTTCTGGTATCCCTATGATCTGGATTTTGGGCCATTTACATATGGCCTGGAGGTTCCTAAGCTTCTCCTCATTTTTTTGAATTCTTGTTTCTTCCTTATGGTCCACACCATTGATTTGAGTCCCAGTTTCCTTCTCTTCCCTATTGGTTACCTGCACATTTCCCCTCATTTTCTTTAGCGTATCTTTCATTTGTTCATTTATTTGAGTCCGACTTTCTTCCAATTTTGTGAGCATCCTGATTACCAGTGTTTTGAACTGTGCGTCTGATAGGTTGGCTATCTTCTCATCCCTTAGTTGTAATTTTTCTGGAGCTCTGTTCTGTTCTTTCATTTGGGTCATTTCCCACCTCCCTCGGGGAACCTGTTACTTTTTGGAGCAGAGCCTTAGGTGTCCCCTGGTGCAGGGCAACCTAAGTCATTGTGTTGTTAGGCTTCCTTTGGGGTGGGGCCTGGGAGGCAGCAATAGCGCTTGCTCTGTTTACCTCCGGCTCCCAATCACCCTCGCCCCAACAAGCTCTCCTGTGAGGCTGGGAGCAACTCCAGCCGCCTCAACCCCTTCAGGTGCTTTCAACAGGTGGTCTGGGGCTTTTTTTCCCCCTGCAATGGTGGGTTGCGATGGCGGGCCCAGCTGGTTCCCTCTGGCCTCTCTGGGTGTGCCAGCTGTGGGCTTCATTGATTACTCTGGCTGCGTTTTGGCCAGGTGCGCCCACAGCGAGTCTCTCCGGGCAAACTGCAGTCTCGCTGCGTGCGCTCTCTGCCTGGTTCTGCCCCGCTTACCAGTCTGGATGAATGTGTCCTCTCTAACTTCTTGGGTGTCGGATTTCCACTCAGTTCAATTCTCTGTCCATTCTGGTCTTTTGTTTTGCTTTTCAACTTGTTGTTTATCCTGTTTGTGAGCAGCGGTGCAGTGTGTCCACCTATGCCTCCATCTTGGCCAGAAGTCGGATTTTATCTCTTTATAACATGTATTCTATAGTTTGGGTTATTTAAATGTAATTTCAGCAGTCATTACAAATCTTTCTAATATACCTAAAAATGCTAACTGAAAAAGAAAGATGAATCATTTGTTGCAAGGTGAAAATTTACAAGGCACTGCAGTACATACTGGATAAAATCACAAACAAGATCATTCCTGCCCTCTAGGAACTTGACTTCCCTAAACAAAGGTTGGCACTTTTTCCACACTGAGACCCGCTCAGACACTCTGCTGGAAGGGAAAGAAATGGACATTTGTCACACATAAAATATCTGTTTCCTGAACATCTGGTCAGTAACTCCAGCTGTGATGAATCCCATGCATACAAGGAGGTCATGGGATTAGGTCCCAACATTCTGGATACAAATTCCATGTAACTGTTCTACCCAACTGCAGCTACGTGTGTTCAAGGGTAGGTAAGTATTTCTCATGCAAAGAATATTCTTCTATATTAAAGGCAAGTAACTTCAATCCAAATAATGTAAGTGGGCAACTTTTCACACAGAGATGAAATCAGATGATCTTAAGTAGGTTTGGCCTTGTCTCTAAGGATCTCATGATTTTTATTCTCTTCTTCACCATGGAGGGGCAATCTGGGAGGTTCATGAGAAAGAAATGGTGGAGTTGAACTCATATCCCAGTGGTGATCACAACAACAATTCAGAGTCATTTAAGGTTAGATTAAAAAAAAAGATATCTGGGGGGTAAAATCATCAGCAGAGAGCTGATGCTGGCTGGTGTTACATTCTATGCATTCGTTTTAAGTGTACAGTTGTATGTTCAGTGCATGCCTCATTGTGCAGTCCCTTATCTCAGTCTTCCACAGGCATCTAAGATTTCTCAAAATGAAGTGAGCTGCTTGGCCATCTGAGAAAGGCCAAGTCATCACACCTTGGGAACAGACAGCAGGGTGCTGTGTAGTGGAAGGTGTTCCCTCCATACCTGAGTCTGTCTAGTAAGTGACAGTCCAAGGAAGCCTTACACTAACACGCTTCAATGTGGCCTTACAACCTAAACAGAAGGGAGTTATTCTCTTGGTGAAAATACACAGCAATTGTAGAAGTTGATTCCACCAAAAGAAACCAATATTAAATACATCAACGTCTTAAAATGTGAAACACAAGGTGGGATATTTTGTGGTATTTTCAAGAAATCAATCTCCTGAAGGTGCAAAACTTTAAACACAAAACCTTGAAAATAAAACAAAACATTAACTCTAAAAGTACCGCATTTTCTGGACTATATGACGCACCGGACCATAAAACACACCTAGGTTTTAGAGGAGAAAAATAGGAGGAAAAATTGAAGCAAAAAAATGTGGTAAATATTTAATAACATAAATAACATAATATTCCACCAATGTAAATGTAAACAGAACTCAGGTAAGCTACATTTGGACTATAAGACACACCCCCCATTTTCCTTCCAAATTGGTGGGGGTAGTATGTCTTATAGTCCGAAAAAATACGGTATGTAAGAGATTAGCAGTGTGTCACTGTTAGGAAGGTTTATAATGAAAACTCCACCCAGTAAACTCATGCACCAAACAGTGACTACAAGCCAAGATACTGGTCTCACCTACGCACACTCAATTAGTTACCTGTCAAATGTGGTGTGGTCTGAAACAGATGATATATTTCTCTGAATCAAGGCAATATATTGTTTACTAGGAAACTCAATACCAATTGCCATGCAACTTCCCCCAAATTAGAAGATTTCAGCTTGATTTTTAATAGTACACATGCACTAGTATTCTGAGGTTGAACTCTTTTTTTTCCCATAACATATTGTTTGCATTCATTTCTTACTTGCTGGAGAGCTGACTTTTTGCTAGGTTACCTCTGGTGCTAAGCTACTGGTAATCACATTTATAAGTAAAGAGAAAGCCATTAATAATAAACCCTGTGACTTATATACAAATAGAAAGACCACAAAACATAAATTTTAAGTGCATAATCAAAAAGTAGCATGTTCTAAAAAAATGTATTTTATTTATGCCCTAGTCTTTCAAACAAATGTTAGAATAAAAAATTAATTATGATTTTTCTTCAAATTCTCTTTTACATCATTTATCATGAACAGCTGTCTTTCCAAACGATTGAGAAGTAGGCAGCTCTTTTTAATTGTAAAATATCAGGTAAGTTAATAGATCTACCATTTTTATAGTCAAAATTTGTTTCATGGCTTATAAATCAATGTTATTAAGATTATGGGTCACCTTGAGTTGGCCATTCTTAATGTCACTGTTGTTTGTTAATCAAGAAACCTTTTCTAACATCATCAAGAATTGGCCAGAACTGAAACAGACTTACAGACACAGAGAACAGGCTGATGGTTGCCAGAGGGGAGGAGAGTTGGGGGTCTAGGTGAAAAAAGGTGAAGGGATTAAAAAGTACAAATTGATAGTTATAAAATAGTCTTGGGGTTGTAAAGTACAGCAGGAGTAGCAGAATAAATAATATTATAATAACTATGTATGGAGCCGGGTGAGTATTGGAAATATTAGGGGGATCACTTTGTAAAATCTATGATTGTCTAATCACTATGCTATACATCTGAGACTAATGTAAAATAATATTGAATATAAACTGTAATTGAAATAAAGGTAAGAGAATACTAAAAAAAAAAAAAAAAAAAGGCCAGTGATAATTCTCAATTGAAATGGGTAATACATCTTTCCACATAACAGTGGAGACTCAAGCATGACTATTGGGACCAGCAATTTTCAACTGGTGCATCATAAGAATTTTTAAAACATTCCATACCTGACTATTTAGTCAGTGGCACTTACCTGTTTTCTTTTAGATTATCAAATAAAAAATGACAAAAGTCCAAACAACAATAGCCATCTGGTGTGAATTAATCAAAATTATTCTTATTTTTTGACATATTGGCCAAAAATATATTTTTTGGTGTGCCAAAGAATTTTAGTAATTAGTTTATGTGTGCCATGAGATGTAAAAGGTTGAAAATTTCTAGGTTACAGTGTACTAGTGAGCCCTCAATGATATTTCTTATTGAAGTAACACTTCCATAGACACCCTTATTCTAGGTGAATGTGAAAAGCAAGTAATCATTAATTACACCTACAATGACATGCAGTATTAATTGGATCCGCAGTGCTTCTTTACACTCATAATATTCACTATGGAAGCCACAGATGAAAACAAATACTTGCTAAAATAATGTTTTGTTCACCCAGAGAGTATCCTCTTTTGAGTTTGTTTTTGTTTTTGAGAGTCAGATCATTTCTGGTGTGACAGAAAAAATGATCTATACCAAATACCCTTAAATAATAAGATGTTAATTGATCAAGTTGGTCAACAAGGTGACATAAAACTAGCCAAATACAAACTGGATGGTACACTCAAAATCATTGGTGGGAAACCACTGTGGTCATGTGATAGTTCTTTATAAACACTGACTCTTAAGTTACCAGTGAATGAAGGTCAGGTACAAACACTGGTCTGTGGTCATCACAGAAGGATAGAAGACTCTGGGATAAGTACCTCATTCTATTATTATGGAATAGAACCCTCTAGCTGCACAAGCAGGGCACAGTAGGTAGCCTTAGCACTTTATCATTTTACAGTAATGGCCACAGGCAGACATGACATAGAGGAAGACCTTTCCTTTTCTTTCTTTGTGTTCACTACTTAATTCAAACTTACAATATCTTACCTGATAAAAAGATAATTTTGGAAAGAAGGAGAAAGGACTAGACAAAGAACATGTATGAATGACCCACGGACATGGACACCAGTGTGGGAATTGACTGTCGCGATGGGGGGTGGGATGGGCAGAGGAGGGCAAAGGGGGAAAATCTGGGACAACTGTAATAGAATAGCAATAAACATGATTTAAGAAAAATAAAATCTGCCCTGGCTAGTGTAGCTCAGTGGATTGAGTGCAGGCTGGGAACCAAAGGGTCCCAGTTCGATTCCGAGTCAGGGCACATGCCTGGGTTGCAGGCCAGTTCCCATTGAGGGCCATGTGAG
The DNA here is from genome assembly GCA_004026765.1 of Micronycteris hirsuta. NCBI lineage: Eukaryota > Metazoa > Chordata > Mammalia > Chiroptera > Phyllostomidae > Micronycteris > Micronycteris hirsuta. Next base: position 11,918 of record PVJI01019574.1, on the reverse strand, counting down.
GAGCAACCATACATTGCTGTTTCTCTCCCTCTCTGTATCCCTCCCTTCCCCTCTCTCTAAAAATAAATAAATAAAATCTTTAAAAAATTTTATAAAAAAAAGAAAATCTAAATAAATTAAAAATTAAATATATAAATTAATATTTGAAGGCACCTTCCTCTTAAAGACTCGACCATAGACATGAATCCTCACACATTGTTGTTTGAAATATGTCCCTGTCTTCAGCATGATGTGAAAATATTGCTTCTCCTGGATCACTAGAGATACCAAATTTGCCTCCTGAGATTGCTTGTCCCTTTGATATTTTCTTCGAAGTTATCAAATGCACATAGTAGATAGTCAAGGAGTAATTTCTTCTCCTATGCATTTGGAAGAAATGACATCAGATTTGTAGGGCTCATGTGAGGATTGAGAATATACAAATCCATGAGCATAATTCTTGCTCATCAAGTCATATGTTGTGCTCACTAATTGCTCTGAGTTCTTGAAATTTCTTCTGCTCAAGTGAAGATCTGTCCTTGACATGAGGCAAGACTGAAAATGCAAGTGAGATCTGAGAGTGGTGAGGAAAGACAAACCACAAAGCTAAAGAACCATCTACTTCTTGGCAATTCTTTGTGTCCCCAAACAAAAAGGGACAGTGTGACAAACTTGGCAGATTTGCTTTGGTTTTGGTTTCTTTGCTTTGTTTTAGATTGTTCACTGGGCAGACATGTGCATTTGAGAGCACTGAAAACATATTAAGAGAGAAACAAGATTCTTGGAGGCACGACTTAACTCCTTTACTCTCAGACGTTAGGTCAGCTCATCGTTACTGGAATAACCATATACAGTAACTCAAATGTAGCAACAAAAATCTAACCTTATAATTTTATTAATTAATGTCACCCCAATAAATTCAATAAAAATTAAAAAATTTCATCCCTGCATTAACACATTCAGGTACCTTGCCATCTTTTAGAAAAAACCCATTTCCTGCACTTAGTTATTATTCCAATGTGGGAACAACGAGGAGTGCTGTTTTCTGCAGAGCGAGAAAACTTACCATACAACGAAAGGCCAATGCTTAAATATTAAATTTTGGGCCAACAGATATTGCCTTCATTAGACTAGTAAATATGGAGAGTAGGAGAGTAGCAGGCACATAAAGCTTCAGTAAAGCCATTTAGAAAGAATGCCTTTGTCATTAATATTTCATGTAAGCACATTGTGAAAACCTATATTAATTCACTAAGCAATCCACACCCACATTTTGGGGTAATGTCCTGAAAGATGTTTATCAACAACAACAAAAAAGGAGATATTAGTAGTTCTCCTGCCTAATGGCAAATGCAAGCAGAGAATGTTTAGAGTATATACTCTTACTTAGTCTCTCAGGCCAGAATTAAGGGCTACAGAAGTAAATTTTCCTCCCTTTGTGGAACTTGAAAAGTTTATCAATGCCTTAGGATAAAATGAAGATTCACTGTTCTTGACTAAGGTGAATCACAAGTGTAGGATCCAACACCTAGATAAAGCATCTCTAAATAATGCTTAGACATTCTTCCAAATTTTTTAAATGATTACACTAATGAATTCATTAGAGCAGAAATGAATGCATTTTAGAAGTTATAGAAATTATTGGAGGAAAAGGGAAGAAGAGTTTATAATTTTATTTTATCTAGAAAATCACTTTGCAGACCATGATTCTTCTTTGTGACTGAGCCCTGTGTCTCAGGTCTAGTTCATTTCCAGCAAATGTGTGGTGTAGCCCATGCAAGGTCCATGTACCCAGCCATCACATGATCCAAATAGAGGAAAATGGCAAAAGTGACTAGCTAATCACAACCTATAGCTAGTGTCTGTGATAGATTAAATGTACTTACTGATTATATCATCTTAAAAAGTAGAAATTTTAAAATACCTTATGATATGATGGAGAATGACTAAGTAAATACTTTGTACCATAGAGATGTTTCAGGTTTTTAAGCACAACAAAATGCTTACAAAGTTGTCAAACAAATTCTTCGTTTTCTTTACAAAAAGACAAAAGTTCTGTCTTTTGCTATATAGACAAGCATGTTCAAATGCTATGCTACTGAATAATGGCTGTTTGGGGAGCTGAAGAACAGGACATTGAGTATGTCTCACCACAATAAAGTGCCTTTATTGAGCAATAAAGTGTGAGCAATGCAGGACAAAGCAACTGCTTTGGAGAGAAAGATGTCGTAGACTGAGACTACTATAAAGATTGTATTTGGAAATGTTTCCATTACCACATTACTTTCTACTTAAAAATATATAAATAAATGGGAGGGATAGAGAAAAAAGGAAAAAGGACTCATGGACATTGACAATAGTGTGATGATTTCAGGGGAGTGGAGGTATAAGGGGGTTAAATGGTATTAAAAAATACAATAAAAAATTGAGAAGATATAAATGCATCTTCTATCAAAAGTCTCTCATAATTTCCTACTTTAAATTTCCAGCAACAGAATTTTCCACCTGTAAAATAACCTGACCAAAGGATAATTACAGTGTGTTTGAAGCCCATTTGTTAAATAGAAAAATGCAACACCTTCTTACTTGTCTTCAGGACCAACTGACAGGCATGAGAGAAGATGGAAATTTACCATCTGAATTTTACCAAAACCCCTGCATTACTCACAAATAGGATTACAAACTGAGGCTCACATGTGTAACCAGCTAATGACATGATTTCCCACTTGTGGTACCTATCCTATATGGTATCTTTTGGCTGTGGCAATTTTTAAGAAGATTAGAAATAAAAGGATCTTGAAATTGCTGTATTCCAAACAGTTAAATCAGCATTTTCAAACTAATGAAGCATATTCAGTCTCAGAACTTGCCAAGAAAATACAAGGATCAATGATAGTTTTAATGAAAGTGAAACAATACATATAAATCACTAATAAGTAAAATACCAAAATTACTTTTTAATTTTATATAATTTGTAACTCATCTTAATATTTTCATTTTAGTATGTTTTACAATACACATGATCTTTACTATATTTGTTCATGAATATAATTATAAGTAAGAGGGCAAAAGTTAAAAAAATTGACTGATGGATAGAGGGAATGAAAAGTGTGGAGGTCATTGATCTTGTAGAAAGAAACTAATGTATTTTTCAAAATGAAACTACTTCCTTAAATCATCATTCTTTCTAATGCAATGCATATACTGTCCCTACAAGATGAGCAGGCAGTTAATTGACATCTATATATTATATTCTGACTGCGACAATTCCCAAGTTCTTTCTTTCTGTGGGGTGCTATTAGAACTTTCCAAGTCCTGTAGAGTAAATTCCTTAGTACGACCTCCAAGTGTTCCAACATTTCTGAAAGCATTCACTTCTTAACTCTGCTCTCTGGAACTGCTTTCTCCTCCCATGGCCACCAGACCTTGATGAGATTAGTGTTTGCTACCTTCCTTGACTGCCACAATGGACCAGGCAATTCAACTGCATTATTTTTAATCCTTTAACAAGATTGCATGTTAAGCATTATTATGTCTGCTTTATTAAGGACAAAATAAAACGCCAGAAAGATTAATGTACTTGGCCAAGGGCACAGCTGTGTAAGAGGTGTAATGAGTGTTCAGGCAGAATCTGGACTGTTATCCAGGCTGCCTGAGTCCTGGGAAGTCCTAGGAGACACAATTCAATTTCAGATCAAGAAGGCAGGCTGTGTGAAAATAGACCTACAGGAGCTCACTGACATCCCGTTTACTATCATGAAAGGATCCCAAGCTGTGGGTGACACATACACATATGTTTTGGATGCAACACTAACTGATTCAAGAGCTTCTCAAATGGCAGTGCAAACAGTCCTGCACCTCTAATAACATTCTTATTTCTACACTAGGATACTTCTTGCGAAGCCATGGCAGTTTTATAGTTTATGTCACCCCTGCAGCCCATGCCAGAGACCCATGCCTCCTTCTCATTTTGTCAGTCATTCACAGCACTTTCTCATCTTCATGAATGTTGCCTGTCGACTGTGTTTATGCTCTTGCTCATTTCTTGTACATTAATTCCTGAAATACCATTGAGGTGCTGACGACAGGCCAACTTAATCCTGTCATGGTGACTTTGCTCCAACACCCAAACTGCTATAACAATGCTGTTTAAACCAAAAATACAAGGGTCTGCCTTAATCTCCTCTTCCTCATCACTCATATTTGATCTGTCACTATTTCCTGGCATTCTACTCTGAGTGGAAACTTTTCTTCCTGCACTGACCCCTTTCCGGGGCACCACTGCTTCCCACCAGAAATGACCAGGCTCTCCCCTGGCTCCACTCTTTCCTCACCCAACTAGTGTGATGTGTCTTCTTTTTGAACTGGTAAAATATATATAACATAGACTTTTAACTATTTTTAAGTGGTTGAAATTTATTTTCTGGCATTTACATTCACCTTACGCATCTAACACCACTATCCATCTCCAGAACTTTCTCATCTTTCCAAGCATCAATTCTATACCCATTAAATGGTAAATCCCCATTACACCCTTCTCCCAACCCTTGGTAACCTCCATTCTATCTTCTGTCTATGAATGTGACTACTCCAGGTACCTCATGTAAATAGAATCATACAGCATACGTACTTTTGTGTCTGGCACATCCTATTAAGGATGTTTTCAAGTTTCATCCATATTACATCATCTAGCACATAACATTGTTAATGCTGTATGTATATACCACATTGTGTTTACCCATGGATCTTTAAATTGGTATTTGGGCTCTTACCATCTTTGGGTATTGTGAATAGTCCTGTCATAAACACTGGTCCTACAAACATCTGTTTGATCTCTGCTTTCAGCTCTTTGGGGTTTTTTTCTAGAACTGGAATTATTGCACTATATGGTAATTCTATGTATAATTTTTGAGGAAGTATCATACCATTTCAGCAGACTCTTCACTATTTTACATTCTCACCAATAACACACAAAGTGTCAAACTTCTCCATATCCTCTTTAATACTCATTATTTTCTTTTTTACACACACACACACACACACACACACACACACACACAAAAAGTATGTCCAGAAAGTATCCAGCCGTGTGCTATGAAAGAGACATTTATTGCAGAATACACAAGATATAAAAAACATTGTGCATAGGACAATGATACCTCAGTCCCCTTCAAAGTAAGTTCCTTGGGACCTCATACAGTTCTCCCAATTGCCATTAGATGCCCCATCATATTTTCCTGAATCTCACTAATGGTCTGAAATCTTTTCCTTTTCAAAGGTGATTTTAGTTTTGGGAAAAGCCAGAAGCCACGGTGTGCCAAAACTGGTCGGTAGGGGGACTGAGTCACCTGGGTGATTTGATGTTTTGCCAAAAATCTCTGCCTGAGATGTGTTGCATGAGCGGGCAGGTTGTTGTGATGAAGCTCCCAATCACTAGTCACTCATAGCTTCAGTCTTCTGAATTTTCCAAATGGTTTCCATTGAGGAATGTTCAAGCTTAATGCAAAATTTGATGCAGATTTGTTGCTCTACTGTCTCAATCATTTTGAATGCAACAGTCAAACAATACACATGTTCACTCAATGGCATCTACTACCCCCACTGACAAGTACAGTGAAGTTGTCATTGCTCACACATGTGCATTCCAGTCTACTCTCACTGGCTGCCAGGTTACACTGATACCGTGCAAACTGTTCTGGTTATGTTACCAATGGTTAGACTTTTTTCAGACAGACCTCATATGTGTGTGTATGTGTTATATGTATACTACAATATACTATAATATATGTATATATGCACATATATACTATATATATATGTGTATGTATATATAGCTATATCTATATATATTAGCAATTATAATAGGTGTTAAATGGTATGAGATTTTTTTTCTTTTTTAAAAGATTTTATTTATTTTAGAGAAGAGAAGGGAGGGAGAAAAAGAGGGAGAGAAACATCAATGTGTGGTTGCCTCTCCTTGTGCCCACTACCGGGCTGGCCCACAACCCAGGCATGTGCCCTAGCCTTGAAATCAAATGGGTGACCCTTTGATTTGCAGGTCAGCACTCAATCCACTGAGCCACACCAGCTAAAAATAGTTGGTTTTTTCAACTGTAGATCAAGGAATATCATTTACTTGATTACACCCTCTTCAGCAGTTTACCAGTGACTTCATATAAAATTCAAACTCTTCACTGTGGCCTCCAACTCCATGCATAGTCATTGGTGAATCTTTAATTTCTTTTCATAACATCCTCTCTTGATATTCAAGCATATGGTATTTTCTTCTGTTCCCAGAACAAGGTAAATTCTTTCCTGCTTTAGGACATTGAATTTACTTTTCCTATGTAGGAAATACAAAAATACATTTTACCTTATCCTTTAAATTTCAGTTCAAATTAGAATTCTTTTGAGAAGTCTTTCCTGACTACACTGCCCCACATCCTCATGGTTATCAGGATCAATACATGGGAACTGTGTTTATTCACGTGTTTGGTCTTTATATGTCTCATTCAACATGGCAGACACAACAGCTAATGAAGTTTGGGGCACATTTTCTGAGTTTGAGTGATAGAATTATGCAGACTGGTAGGTGGGGAAAACATAGATGAAAGCCCAATTGATGTCACAATGGAAACCACACCAGTTATATTTCACTGTTTTCTGCACCTTGGGTTTACTTCCCAAATATTCCACTCCCCCAGCCCCACATACATACAACTAGGCCCTAATGAGGAATCCAATACCCAAACATGAATAAGAAATCTCAGTTTATCACATACTTTACAAAGGTTAGTAATTTGCAGGCACTTCTGGATAATTATACTCTAGGAAATTCAGAAAGAGGAACAACTGGAGTGACAGTTTGGGTCACTGTTGGGAAAGTACTTAACAGATTTTCCCTTTGACATTTCAGAATCTACCTTCCATCCACACACCTGGAGACAAAAGTCAATGTGGACTTGTTTTTACTACATGAAGAGCAGAGCAAGGTCATGTCCTCAGTGAGTATAAAGTGGCCTCATCCTTAGAATGGCTGAAGCCAAGAACACTGTCCCTGTATTCCACATAATTAAGGTCTATGTGCAAGGGCCATTCCAGGCAGGAATCTGCTGTCTTGCTTACGTAGCTGAATCTCATTCCTGTGTAGATGGGCCAATTTCTTGAACAAACAAAATATAAAACACAAACAAATATTCAGCCCATGATCAGCATTATCTATCTGTCCAACAGAACCACTGTGATGAGTCACAAGAGGAAGTAAGGGTGAACAGCTCTTAAAAGGCTGGATATTATTACAGTTTTCAACAACCAAAACTATGTCCTTCAAAACAGCTAAACCTGAAAGCATAGGGGAGGGCATCTCCTATCGGTTTCATATTCTCCCACGTGGTAAGAAAAAAGGTTTGATTTCACCAAACTATGATCCCACTGATATTTTGGAAGGACTAAACTTTGACATAAAGTTTGAAGTAAGGAAGGAGAGATAATAGGGATGATTGTCCTGCCCTAACTCCAAAAGATCGAGCGAATAGAGGAAGAATATTTACAAACAACAACGAGAACATGTTTTCCAACTCTGAGTAATGACAGATCTCACAAACAGCTTTCTCTCTCCAGGGACAATCTTATGCTTTAAAATCTTGAAAGCATCCTTTGCCTAGAGGGTATATAGTTCCTGGAAATAGAAAACTTATCTTTTTAGGGGAATAGCATAGTATGAGAGAGTTTTTAATGTTCATTATAATTAAGGTAAGTAAAAGATTAAATGCTTTGTGAAATGAAGGAGCTTTTTTTTCAAAATAAGATTACCTATGCCTTAAAAATATATGTGCTCTAGGGTTAATGAGTGGAAATTAAAGTTCCACAGAGGTTAGAAATATTCAAGATTCCTCCAAAGAAGAAGGAACTTATCAAAAAACAAAGTACTTCTTCTGCGGTGCACTAATTCCACAAATATTTACTGAAAACCTATTATGTACAGGTTAGTGGTCAAGTCTAGGGTCACGATAGTGACTAATACAGAAGTAGTACTTGGTCTCTGAGAGCTGATGGACTGATGGTGGTTGGGAAAACAAATATTAAATAAAATGTCTTCTCAAATTGTGAGCACAGTGTTGTGAAAGTCTAACTAAAGGACCTAATTTAGATTGAGAGAATAAGAAGACACATGAACTGATAGTTAAACTGAAACTTGAAATGTAAGAAAAAGATGGCAAAGAAAAAAGACAGAATGTCATAGTCAAGAGAGAGAGGGCAGGCACAAAAGCCCAGATGCAAGGGATGGATTTAAAATATGTGGAGAAATTCTTTGACACAGTCGCATCAGACAGAGGCATCTAATACCTCTTCCCTCTGGTTATGGGCTGGTCCAATATTTACTTTTGATTAAAAAAATACAAATGTGATGCTGCCCAACAACCGACGCTACTTCAGGAGAGTGACAGAGCACCAATCTAACTCTTTTTGGAAGCACAGCCTCCATTTGCAAAGAAGCCCAGGCCACACATGGAGGCCACACAAAGGTGTCCCCACTAATAGCCTCACTAAAGTCCCAGATAATAGGCCAGCATCAACCACCAGAATCATGAGTAACATCCATTCAGGTGACTCTAGCTCCCAGCCTACAAACAGAACCTGAAGACACAAGCAGCCTTGGCTAAGCCCTGCCCAAGTTATAGGTTTGTGAGCAAAATAAATGCTGTTGTTGTATGAACCCACTCAGCTTAGGTAAATGGAAGCAGCATGAAAGAACTCTGAGTTTTCAAGGAAATGGGGCATGAGTCTAGGAAAGAGGTACATGATAGACTCATACAACAACATACAGGATCTTACCTGTGCAGGTGAGATGGGGAAAAGTAGGGAGGGTTTTAAATTTCTAAGTGAAGTCATCAAATTTGTGTTAGAAAAGTATCATTCCTGCTGCTGCGTGGAAATGACTTGGAGGGATATGAACACCAGTGGAGAAGTTGGGAATGAATGCAATTATGGAAGCAGTGGGGGGATAAATAAGTAAATGAATTCATGATACATTTCAGAGGTACACAACTTTGTGAGCTATAAAGTATGTTATAGTTGTTGTTGTTATTATTATTATTACTCCTGCTATACTATTTAAGCATGGTGCCTGCTATTTTAGGGGCAGACTGCTAGCCACTGTGATACAAAGAAACAGCCAAGTGTTTGCCATCAAGGAACTTGTGGCCCAGCTGTCGGAGAAAGATTCAGGCAATGTATTATGAGACAATATCTTGTATGAGCACTTGGATAGGGAACCACATCTCACAGGGTAAAGTTCCGTGTGATAGTCACAGAATGGGAACATACTTTAAAAGCATTTCAAAACATTTAAATCTCTTGCATTTATATAAAGGCTTATCTGTCCCCTTTCCACCTTCAAGGTCATCTCCATGAACCAGGCTCTCCTTCACTCATACTTGAAAGTTGCATCACTTTCCTAACTACCTAGTTAATTTCTAGGGTATGTTCTTTCCATTTTCATCTATCCTCCTTAGTACTGAAAGATTAATTATCCAAAAATATAATTTCCATTTTTTAACTTCCCTGCTTAAGACACTATGATTGCTATCATTCACTTCCAGAACTGGTTTAAAAGCTCATATCCTTTATTTAATAAACTCCAAAATTCAGACATTTCTATGTCTGCAAACTCAGGTCTCTAGAAACCTGTATCTCCCTGGGAATTATCTAGACTGGTCTATGTATGGGCCACAGAATATGTTTCCAGACTTATCCATGGGTACACCAGTCTAATCCACTTTTGTCTTGTCTAAATCAGCATGCTTCAGCCATTGTGTCCCAGGCTCCCTGATATTTTTATATCCCTCACCACCCTACTAGCTGCACACAGCATTCACATGCAAGCCGTTTGCCAGGTTCCAGTGATCTGTGCTGGGAATGGGCACAACCTTTGAATCTGGAGGACACAGTTTCAAGCCTGGATCAGACACCTACAAGTTACAACCTTGAGGAAAGTCAGGGCTTTTGTAAGTCTCACTTTGTATATCTGTGAAACCAAGGTGATCATACATATCACAACCTACAGGGCTGTGGTGAGGGTTCAATAAAAAGTCCCTCCAGCAAAAAAGCCTAGCATAGGCGATAACTCAAATAGTTCATAGCAGTAGATAAAAAATGCATGTGCAAGTTACAATTATTTCTAGAATGTAGTTATATTCCCAAATAAATGAATAATGCAAGACAATTTTAGGTAAATGTAAATTTTTGCTACAATCTTGACAAAAACATCTATCACCTCTATATCCAGTAAGACGATACCACAAAACAAAAGCTATTCTTCTGCTATCCTGTAACATTACTGATGACATCCCATGAGCCTCTCTGGGATTTCACAGGTCCTTTGAGATGTATCCATGCTCTACCCCAAGTCCTTTTTCTATGGGTTCCTCTCAGCCCCCTATAATGTCTTGTAATTTTTTTTTGTATTTTTAAAATTATTCTCACCTGAAGACATATTCATTGATTTTAGAGAGAGAAGAAAGGAGCGAGGGGGGGAGAGAGAGAGAGACAGTAACATAAATGTGAGAGAGAAACATCGATTGTTTGCCTCTCACACACACACCGGCTGCTTATTGAACTCAAAACCTAGGTATATACCCTGACTGAGAATAGAACCAGCAACCTTTTGGTTCACAGGATGATGTTCAACCAATTTAGTCACCTCGCTGGGGCATATCTTATAATTTAAGATAATATTTTAAAGATTAATTCAGCATCTGGCCAGGGCATTAATGTTAGTTTTCCCCTCTTTCTTTCTTAGAATCTATCACTAACTGCATTTATTTTATTCTTATAAGTTGCTATCTTTCCTTAACTCTACAAATCCATGGATCAATTCTCCTGTTGGACCAAGTGTTAACCACACATATCACCTGAGTCAGTGCCTCACCCTTTCCCCGACTTTTCTTCAAAACCCAAGCAGGGAGGTGATATCTGTCATATGCTCCCTGGAAATGTAAAACATGACACAACAAGATTAACACAATTGGGAGGGCTGTGCTATTTGAGGGAAACAGTGGAACAGAGAGGGGGAGGTCAGGAATGGAACAGAGAGATGGACAGACAAAGAAAGAGACAAAGAGAGATGGAGAGAAAGAGACAGAGACATAACACAGAGACAGAGTGAGGAAGAGTCAGAGAGAGAAAGACAAAGAGAGAGAGAAGGAGGGAAAGAGAGAAAGAGGGAAGCAGAGGGAGGGAAACAAAAGAGAAAGAGGGAGACAGGCAGAGGGAAACAGAGAGAGATACAGAGAGAGAACACAGAGACAGAGTGACACTGAGAAAGAGAGAGAGACAGAGAGGAAGAAAAAGAGAGAGAAAGAGAAACAGAAAAAAAAAAAACAAAGAGCAAGACAGGCAGAGACAGAGAAAGGGGGAGAGAGAGAGAGACAGACAGGCAGCCAGAGAGAGTGAGGCACAGAGAGAGTCAGAGAAAGGGAGGGAGGCAGATAGAGAACACAGAGAGACACAGAAAAAGACAGAGAAATGACAGCGAGGGATAGAAACAGAGACAGAGAGGACAGAAAGAGACAGAGAAAGACAAAAAGAGAGAGAACACAGAGCAAGATGGAAATAGAGAGACAAAGAGGGAAAGGGAGAAAGAGAGAAAACACACAGAAAAGAATGAAACACCAGCAGCTAATGGGGCCCCAAAAGAAAGAGGCCAACAGAAGACCGGATGAAGATGTCACATGCACAGCAAAGGTCAGAGGCCTCATGCAAGTTGAGGGGATTATTTCAGGTCACATCCATTAGGACTGATCAAACTTAAGGAAAAAATCTCCAACTTCACATTAGAGAGTATTGGCAAAAAATACAAGACCTCTTCCAAGCTACTTATGGTAATGTAAATTTATACATATTGGAAACTATTAGGAATATATTAAGAAAGACATAAA
>PVJI01019573.1:0-30742 GCA_004026765.1 Micronycteris hirsuta | reverse complement strand
GACCCAAATTTTGTCCTTTGGAATTCATATATCTGCATGTTAGCATCCCTTTAGAGCAATAAAAAAGTATAAAAATAAACGTTTTTATCCATTACCTGCATTCTACCACTAGTCTACAAAATACGTATTTATACGTGTCCCGCATTCCACTACCAGTCAACGTAAAACGTATAAGTACGTGTCCCGACTACAATGTGTTTAAGAACTAGTAACCGCCTTACAGGCTGTTATAAGAATAAATAAGTCAATGCATGAAAACCACTGAGACAATTGTCCATCAAATAGCAAACATACAAAAGGGTTAGTGATTAAAAAAATAGTTCAATTACATTTGCAACTTCAAAGAAAGCTTTAAGATTTAAAACATTATTTAAAGTAGTCCCTAATTAATGTTTCTTTGTGCAGATCGACCTTATGATTGACCACTGTCGTATGCAGGCGGCCCATCTTGACCTATTGATCCTGCAGCCAAAATGGCCTTTGCCTTTGGCTCCCCCTCCCATCGATGGCCTCTTTGCAGAAGGTCCATAGGCAGTCCACGGTAGGTCACCTAAGAAGTTTTCTTGTTAAATATGCAGACTTCTGGGACCCAGTCCAACATAATAAAGCAGAACTTTTGAAGATACAATTCAAAAATGTGTATTTTTAAATAAGAACCCAGCTGATCCGTTTACACGACACTGCCCACACCATCATACCTCTCACATTCTTCTTTACTCTTTCCCCCACCCCTGAATCTGCTTCATGCTCCCGGTTTTCTTTTCCACCAAACTTAGTGAGATACTAAGTCAAATTATTACTTTCTCTAGAGCTATTTCCTTTTATGTGCACTATTTTAATGGTGAAATAAAGTCTCCATTTTCCCATAAAGGAATTTTAGACACAGGTAAATCTGGGGGCCTTCCCCTGAGTGTCTAAACCACCTCACTACAGCCAATTGTCCTGTTTGTTAAACAATCCCCACCCCCGGGTCTAATGGCCAGGTGTTACAATAATCCCAATAATGTCTACTGATTTTGAATTAATAGAGTTGAACTGGTTCTCCAAAATAGAACAGCAGAAGATTAGACGATGTCTACTCCACATAAGAATTGAAAAATCAGGTTTGCAATTTTAGTTCTGCTTCTAACATAGCATAGTTCTGAATAAAACTTTTAAATAAATCCCCTGAAATATAAAATAAGAAAACCCCTAGTCTACAGAAGGCATGTTTCTATAGATTGCATAAAACAATGATGGAAGTAAATTGTTTCTAGGACCTTTACATAACAAATTCTTCTGAGTATTACATCTTTATTTTCACCTTGGTGAAACAATATGATTTTTTAACTTATGTTTCCCTTTTTACCTTGGTTACTAAGATGGATAAAATTACATTTTATTTTCAGTCATAAGACTATTTCTTAAATTGTTCATTTTAGGGCAAAACTATTTATCCGACTTTTATTTTCTTATTTCTTTCCACTCTAAGTGAAAAAAGTATAATACTTTTACTATACTAACTCTCTGTAAATAGGAAAGGTAGAAATAATAAATAAATAAATGGTTAGACAATTAGAAGAGAATTTTTTTCTTCTTCAGCAGGATGATGAAAAAGCTAATGAACTATCTCTAAAACAATTTCAGAAAAGGAAACACTATATAAATCTAATATTATGTTAGATATAAGGACTATAATATAAATTTTCCAATAGTTTTTGCTTATTGCCAATGAAAATTCACCCTCACAAAAAAAGGAGACTTCATGCCCTTTTCAAATGAGAACATCAAGAAGTGATAAGTATGTTACAATTACAAGGTTTATGACAAGTGATTTTTTATATAACTTAACTCTTTATTATGGTTTGTAACATTATCTTGACGTAGTTGATAACAACATCATAGGGCAGCATAAATTCAGGTTAGATTTAGATCTTTTAATAAACCTCATTGTAGAAGCTTTTTAGAAACTAGCACAAGCAAAACAACTGGTAATATTGCCACCATTAGGTAACAAATTGAAATAAGAAAATCTTCTTTTTTGAATAAAAAATATGGCCCGGTTGGTGTAGCTCAGTGGATTGAGTGTGGGCTGGGAACCAGAGGGTCCCAGTTCAATTCCCAGTTGGGGCACATGCCTGGGTTGTGGGCCAGGTCCCCAATGAAGGCCATGTGAGAGGCAACCATACATTGCTCTTTCTCTCTCCCTTCTCCTCTCTCTGAAAATGAATAAATAAAATCTTAAAAATAAAATAAATAAATAAATAAAAAATATGGTCACTTTTTGTCCAAAAAAGCAAAAACACTATTATTTCATATTTCTGTTACCCATTGTGAATAAGGGAAAGTAATATATTTTTTTAAATAAGCAAAGCACAGAAAGCCTGAAGGGAGGCAAAAGAGCTTTCTCTAGGATGTTACTATTATTGTTTTCTCCTATTTTCTTTGGAAGTCAGATCTCACTTTTTGTGCTCTGATGCACTCAGCAACAAAGGAAGCCTGCAAAGCTGGGTGGGATTTTAAGATTATGACTTCATTGTTCAAGGAATTTTCTTATTTTAGAGTAGAGCCCATTGTGCTATGAAGCAAATGCATTTCCATGAAACATGGTCCCATCAGGTCTCTACTGCACCTTTACAGCTTCTAGCAACTCAACTAAGTTTTAGAGGAAACACAGAGAAATTCTACGAATGAGAAAAAGATACATACGCACATGCACAGACACACATACCAATTACATGTTTGGAATGGGAGCACTGTTTTCGCTTTAAGGCAGGGCCATTGCTGTATCACAAATCTTCAGATGGCCTGTTTTGAATAGAAAGACTTGATACCACCTACAATGTGAAGTGTAACTCAAGTAGAGCAGTTATTGAGTAAATTCTTTCTTTCTTGTTAGATTCTACTTTCCTTATCCTTTGACTTAAGAGAAAAGGGTTTCGTGGCAGGGGAGGGGGGGTGATTTTTGTCTGTGCCAATTTGCTTTTCAAGGTTGCTGGCATCTTCAGCTCCGTGTCCTGGATATTTAAGGTAAGAGGAAACCCATGATGTCATTCCTTTGGTTCCGAGGTCCTTAATCAGTTGGCTTTCCTCTCTCCACATGTTGGAGTTTTTTCTCTTTTTATTTTATATATAATGCCCAGGGCTTTTTGTTAAACTTAGCAGGAGAAAGAAGAAAAACACATCTACTCCATCTTCCTTGAAGTGGAAGTTCAAGATTCCTGATTCTCTGTGATTTGAGATTATTGGCATGAGAATTTTTGCAAAATTGCTTTCTGTCTTATATCTCTGAAGATATTCTTTTGAGAGTCCTTCAACATTACAGATTTCTTCTTGTGGACTTTTTTATTACAAGGAGAACTTGTGCTGTTGGATCAAGGAAAAATTATATCCTCTCCTGTATTCTAAGGCTCAGAGCGCATTTAAGGCTGGCCTCCCTATGATATTACAAAAGATAAATATATGGTCCGGCAGAAACAACTCTGTTGTCAATCATCTATTAAAGTAAGACCTATATATTCATTAAAACTTTTACCCATCTATTTCTGATAGGAGACATCAAGGTCTGGTTTAATGCAATGAAGCTGTTAATGGTAGCAATTATATTGACAGTACTAATAAATATCCACCCACTCTGTGCTAGGTATTGTACTATGTGGAAACAAAAATGAGTCAGTTTTTTATTATTTTATGCTCCAGTGGAGGAGACCAAAATGCAAACAAGTAACTATAGTGCTACAATAACACAAAATACAACTGAACGATGTTAACAAAGATGAAATGGGCTTAGTTAAGTGCTGGGCAAAGCTCCACGCATACATTGAGAATTTTATAGTAACAAGTGAACGTATAGCTTATTATGTCCTAATAATACTGCACTATGTAGTATAAGTGGTTTTGAAGCTTATTGTACTTTTAGAATATCTAAACTTCATATTTTTGATAAACATTCTGCTTACATTTATATGTAAATATTATTTGTTTTCAAGTAAGGTGTAATAATTATTCTTAAAAATAGAACTTTGTCACTCATTAAAAATAAAAAATTTAAAAATAAATTTTGATAATGACTAATAACTGGCTTGATTAACCTGACTTAAGATAAAAGCATTCATCATACTCTCAATGAATGTTTCTTCAATCAATATCAACCACACTGTCAATAGTGACTGAACTAAAGAGGTGATTGAAAAATGTTCATGTGAATTTGCTCAAAGATAAGAAAATATAAGTTGTCTTTTATGTTTTACATATATGCAGATAAATGCTACCCAAATTATCAGAGAATTTTATATTGTAAACTTTTACCCAATAGTGTTGTGATTTCTACATTACATATAATTGTGAAACAGAATAAAGAACATAAAGAATATAACTTCCACTTCTTCTAGCTTACTGTGACTAGATTAATATTACTAAAAGAAAACTTTAATAGATAAGGTGATTTAAACTAATCACATTTGAGAGAGACAGATACAATTAGGCAAAAAGATATTTAAATCCCAGATAATTAACATTGCAACAAATATATGGGGTGGATCCACTGGGAAGAAAATACAATTAGTGTTGTCAGATAATTCAAAGCAGATACAATTCCAGGAATGCTCACCCAACAAGACTGATACTTTATCCAAAGTCTGATACTATTTGGGATCTTTGTTAGGCCGGAACATATTTGGGATATTAGTTTATAATTCTTTTTACTTTCGGCTTTTATTTCATTTTTTTTCTATTCCCATAGACAGCCCTGTGCTATGGGAAATAGGAGATAGTATAAAAAGGTAAAAAATTTGTTTTGTCCACACCAGTTTTTACCTTAGGACCATTCCTCCACAAGCACCCTCAGCTCCAATCACATTGGCCTTCCTGCAATTCCTAAAACCAGCCATGTCCAGCCTGCATCAAGGCTACTGAACTCACTACTTCTTTTCTTTCCAAATTCTTTATTTCATTCACGCTTCTGCTCAAATATTCCATAAAAAAGAACTTCTCTTTATCTACCTTCTTATATTGCTTTATCACTATAAAAATTTTCATTTTCAGAGAGTACAGTTTATATTTATTTGTTAAATTGCTTATTTTCTGTTTCTTCCACAAGAACGTTAGTTCCATGAGGGCAGAGACTTTGTCATTGTTACCGCTAAATGACAGGGGCATGTGATTGGCACTTAGTAGATATGCAGGTAATTGTTGACTGAATGGATGAATATTTTGGAAATCACAGCCCTTATAAAACTTAGAAGATTTGAAGTTTTTTCCTTAAGAAGCAGACAGAAAAGAGTAAAGTGTTCTGTTCCTAGAGTAAAAAACAAACAAACAACAATAACAACAAAATACCCCAAAGAAATGAACAAAACCAGAAATGACCCCAGGAAGGAAGAAGAAATACAAAAGTGATAGAGCATAGAATAAACGGAGAGAGGGGTCCTGAGCCCTAAGACCTGTGGTGAGCTTGGGCAAGGTAGGGAGATTGCTCAGAAGGAAGTAACTATTGGGAATGGTGTTTTGGTATACGATTGTAGATTCCCACGTGCAGATTCCTGTGGCCTAGCTTTCTGCGCCTTAGCAGGTATGGAGGCGGCAAAAGTACTCGCAAGACTTGGACGTGGAAAAATGTCTGTAGTCACTAATGGGGCTCAGAGACCAAGTGCCAGGGCTGGCAGTCCTAACCCCTGGTAATGTATAAACTCCCTGTTACCTAGGAAGAAACACTCAAATAACTGGTTAAACCACATTCGTTCTAGTAAATGTGGGATTGGGCAACAAATTGTTAGATTAAATATTTATATTCCTTGTGCACTTGAATTTGTGGGCTGAGCTTCATAACTGCCACATTTATATTTCAATTGACTGTGAGTACATGTATTATTTGATTTCCATTTGTTTGTTACTATCCATGGATAGTATTTCCATTCTACTATCCATGCAGCTGAGTGTGAGGAGGATGCATTCGTTTAAACACTTGAAACAGACAACAAGATTTTTTTTTTGCTAGTGTTTGGATCAGTTCTTAACAGATCATAGAGGATGCTGGCAACATTGTAGTGGCATCTGTACTGACAGTGTGAAAGCTCTGAGGTAGGTCAGCAACTGCCGAGATGGCACGTAAGGATCTATTGCTCCAATGTGTTCAAGTCAGCAGCACACGTTGCAAAGACATTATAGAAGCCAACGTCTTTCAAAAACAGTTTTGGGAAATGTCACAATATTGTCAAATGTAGTCACAATTGTATCAAATAGTAAACATTTTAAGAAATATTTCAAAGGGTCTAGAACCAAGGTGGAAGCTTGAATACGTTGTATGAAACAAACTCATTATTTTTTGCTGATGAAAACATTCTGCTTAATATCTCAGACACGCCATCTCTCTCAAACATGTTTGTACAGTTGTTTTGGAAGGGTTGGAAATGTTTATAATTTCAGTATGATAAAGGGCTCATTTTGGCAGTGGGGATTGTATTGCTAAAGTGCACACTATGGCAGATGCCGTGTTAATGAATGGGTGCTGCATTCCACTTGACAAACAGAATAAATGTTGAGTACCTTGAGAATTTAAGTCAATAGCTAAGACACATGCCACTAACCTGAGACTTAATTTAAAAATCATCATTTAATTAATAATATTTAAGATATGTTAGAAAGTTACTTTTCACCAAACATAAAGTTCCAAACTGGTGAGGAGCCTACTCTTCCACTCATTCTAAATCTTTCATCCATCAGGGGATATAACCAGTTATTAAAGGTTGCTACTGTTCTTGAACTGTTAAAAAACAAATAAACAAAAATATCTGGACTATCTAAGATTCTGCTACGTTTTAAATGAAGTGCATCCTGTGAATAGAAAGCTAGCTGTTTGTGTTAAAGCTGCTTACCTATATATAATTGGACTTTTCACTGTTCAATTAAGCAAAAAAAAATTGAGTTTGTTTGGTTTTGGATCTTTAACTTGATGGTTAACAGTCTGAATGGTGCTGGCATCCACACATCATTCTAGGCCTCTTTTTTTTTTTTTTTTTTCTGGTGTAAAATGCAGGAGTTAATTTCTAATGTTGTCTCCAGGTCTAATATTACATGATGGACTTAACCAACTTGTGGGGTACTCAGATAAAATCAGGTTACTCATAATGTCTCACAAATGAGATCATCTTTCCTTTAGTCTCTTTTCAGTGATATATCATGGCAGATATGACATATGAGAGGAGCTAGAATAAAATATGAGATCTAGCTAATAATGTAAAGGTTAAACTTAAAATGGTTTTCTATTGATACCAGTTATTTTCAAAGAAATGAAATGAAGACTTTTTATATCCTTAATTTTAAAGTTTCTCTGTACTCTTGCCTCGTACCATTTTCATCTATTTCATGCACTGACTTCTTTTAAAAGTGTGGAATCACTCAGTTCCAGGAACACACCTGAGGCAAAAAGAATCTCTAAAGCTCCCAAACTTATTCATTTTGCTCTAGCAACTCTTTGAAGAGCTTAAAATTCTTAATATTTGCTTGCGATCTTGAGGACGATGGCATTTGCATAGTTACAGTATAGACTTTATATTGAATGTATTACCTGTTGAATGTACTCACACTCAGCTGTGATGTCTGCTTTTGCAGTAATTATTTTGTTGACCACTGAAATGAGAAAGTAAGCCTTGGTGATAGGCAAATTATTGTCTTCCCTACTGGAGATTGAAGACACAGCATGAAAATAAAACTGGACCTAGTTATAATCTCCTTAATGCCTTCTAAAAACGTACTTTCATTATAATTTCTGAATTCATGTCTCTCCTTAGATGATCTTTAGAAATATAAAAATATCAAAATGAATATTTTTGGCATATATTTTAATTTTGTTTTTCATTCTCTCTATCTGCCCACATCTAAGATTATATTGAACTATTTTCAAAACTACTTATTTATGATCTCATTGCAGAAAACTTCATTTATGTTCTGTGTTAAATTGTCCACTCCATGTTAAGTACATACATTCTGATAAATCTTCTGCCCAATTATTTCTTAAGTGAAGAGGACCTGGAATCTACCAATCGATAAGCTGCTGTTTAACATGAATTTAAGGTAGAAAGTTTCCTCTCCATAAGGAATTTTCTATTTTCCTAGTTTAAAAGAATATTTGCCTGCCTCTAAATAAGTCCAGTCTGTTTTGCTTGTTACAGAAAAATTTTTGAGCTCTTTCTAAAGACACAGGACTATATAGAGAGAAAGCATTACGCAAGGAGTAAAAGAACCTGTTTTTACTGCAAGTAAGCTCCCTGAGTTTCAATTTCCTCATAAACAACATTCATATATCTTTCTTGCTTACCTTATAGAATTATTTTGAGATTCAAGTGAAATAATTGAAAAGCACTATAAAAATCTTTTTATAAAGTACTATACTAGTGAAACTATATCACCATTTGTGGGGAAGCCTTTTATTATATAAACATTGCGTGCTTATTAGTTTTATTATTACACGATTATGCTAATATTGACAATTATTGTATGTTTCTTATAGCTGCTATAACAAGCTACAATAAAATTGGTGGCTTAGTATAACATATTTATTTTCTCATAGTTCTGGAAGTTGAAATTAGCTTTATTGGGCTACTACCAAGGTGTCTCCAAGGCTGGTTTCTCCTGGAGGCTCTAGAGAGATTTCCTTGCCTTGTCTTTCCTAGCTTCTGAAAGTCACTGGTGCCCCTTCGCCTTTCCTTGAATCACTCCCACTTCCTGCTTCCAGCAGGTTGCCTTTTCTTCTCCACCATAGTTACATCTTCTGTGTTCCTCTTCTAAGGACATTGCTGATTATAGTTAAAGCCCACTCTGGTAATCTAGGATAATATCCGCATCTCAAGATCCATAACTTAACCATTTCTAAAAAGCCCCTATAAAGTAATATTCTAGGGAGTAGAACGTGAATATATTTAGGGCTATTATTCAACCTACCACAATTATTAAAAGATTATCATGGGAGCCAAGTATCTGCAATGATAGGAAATCGGACGAATGTAACGACTTAACTGTTCATGGAAACATTCTCCCACAATGCATTGTCCGAGAGTGGTGACAGACTTCCAACCTGAGCCTGAAAAATCCTTAGAACATGTTCCATATAAAAATTCATTGGCCTACTAGTGAATAGACGCTAATAGTGTCACCACTGCAAGGTAGGCAGCCCTCAAATACTTTAACATGAAAATGGCTCTCAGGTTAAAAGGCTAAGGGCGACTGAGCACCAACAGGGAAGGCAAGAGCCAAGCAAGTGCAGACAGCGAAAGAACCAGGCTCTCTCAGGCCTCATTACAGCAGCGAGAGTATTATTGTCTGCTTTAAGTATTGGACTTTCAAATACCTTTTCGGTTTAATAAAGGGTCCTGGAGATAAAAATAATAATGATATTAATTGTTTAGAAAAATCTGTTCCAAAACACTACCATTCTGTAAAGCAATACCATGACAAGGTATAAGGGAGGAGCTTCTTTCCGTGTATAACTCATTAATGGTTACAGCACTTTTCTAAAAGGAACAGTTAGCTCCTCCAATGCATGATCATTCTAATACTTCTTTTTCCTAAAAGCACTAACTAGTCATAGAAATTTTGGTATTTTTTTTTAGCTTTACTGTTCCTCAGTAAGTGATCAATTATGATAATGGTTCTTATTAGAATTCAAGGATAAATAAAAGTGTTGAGCAAATTACAGTTCTTTGCAACTGCTGAATTCCTAAATGAGTCTCATATGTTTAGGCCTATGCTGGAATAGCAATATTAATTTTAGTCTAAGTGGCTTAAAAGTAAATTAGCATCCTTTTTCATCCCACCCCGCTATTCACTTGCAATTCTTAACCACAGTGCAAATTTAACACTTTCACTGAGTTATAGGTAAAATAATGACTACTGGTGGTTTTTCACTTTGTATAGAGATTATGTTTTTAAATTTTAACTCAGAAGCTCATGAAATCCTAACATGTGAATTAGAAAAACTGGACTAGGTTAATAAAATTTGAATTCTTGCCTTTTACTTTTATCTAAATTGGCTATATTGCTGTGTAATTATCACCTAGAGAAAACAATTGACAGATGCTCACAGAATAAGATATCTAATTTTTGCAATTTGTGTTTTGAAAAAAACACATACTTCAGACTATGCTTGGCTAATAGGTCAAAAGCCAAGGAATATTTGAACGTAATATCAAATATCTACTTTTTAATATCCCTGATTCTTTGTTCTCTGCAAAGTAACCTCACATTTGTGAACTTCCACCTGCTCATTGCTGTGGAGCCTTCTGAACATGACCTCAGCCCGAGCCCGTTCCCAACCAACTTCCAGATTTCTCTGTGGCTATCGATCATAACTTAACTTCTCTCAGGCCTCGCACTATGGATACCAGTCATTTCTAACTCATCCCTGCTCTTTATTAAAATGTACTTGATAAACATCAAATATCCCTTTTTCTTTAAAAATGTTCTTTCATTTTTATTTTATTTGTAATTAGTTATGCCATCACCCTGGACCAAAGCCTTGTGACTATTTACTGTGACTTCAAAGGCCACTTAATTTAAGCACCCAGGTTTAACTCTAATCATTCCCTTTGAATATTATGTAAACTCTTTTTAAATATTAATTTTATCCTTTTACTCTTAAAAATGCTTTTTGGTTGTTCCTCAAGTTTAATTTGTTTGTTTAATTTGTTTGTTTGTTTTTGAGTCCTTTTATTTTTGAGTTTTAATTTACCAATCCATCATTATTCCTCACCCACAGGACATTTTAATTTTCAACTTCCCTGATTTGATCCTCCACTTATGTTCCTTTATTTTGTTTTCATTTTTCTATTAAAATTCCACAGGTATTTGGATTATGCTCTACAGTCTCCTCTTATGTTTGCCGTATTTCACACAAGCATAAAACACCACCTGGCTGTTGAGACTGAAGCAGGAAGATCAGTTAGACAGCTATGAGAGTACTCTACACAAGAGGTCCTTGGTTCCTTGATATTAGCCAAGCTTTGATAGACAGTAGGTAATTTATTATTAGATACTATTATTATGGTGACAGTGCTGATGGTAATCATCCAATTTAAGAATTAGATTTTGCCTGTGTTTTAAACTATATATGTATTTCTAATTTTTATTACTAAAAATAGCTTAAATGAAGCCAACAGATTAAGGCAAAAACTTGTTCGCACAACATTTCTAAGTCATCATTTAACAAGATCAAGACCACTTTAAATTGTTAACATTTTTATAAGTTAAACAAATTTATAAAATTTATCTGTTTAGTAAAAAATATATGTAGCAAAATTCTTGTGATTTCTTAAAAATAAAATGCTTAAAACTTAGAGGGGAGGCATCTACCCTCTTTGAAATTTCGGAACCGTCAATAAACGATGATAAACGTGAGATCACTGAGGTGTAGGAAGTGAGTTCTGAGCTGCAAATTGTTTGAATAGAGAGACTATAGGTTTTCATATTGTATATATTCCTTCAACAATTCCGTAAAGGAGTCAGGTTGACGTCTCTGTGAGGACACCTAATACAAACATAGGCACTGCAGTTACCAAATGAGCATTTTTATCTCCTCTGTAACCAATGCCCCATCATTAAAGTCAGTAAAACAGAGATTGTTTTGAAGAATGCAAGTAGTTATGCTTAGAATTTACAAATTACTTTAAAACTGCACTTACTCTTTCTCCAAATTAACTCCTCTGATGGATTTTTTCTCTGATAGTCTTTTTCTGTTTTCTCAAGCTATAATTAGACATTGATGATTGTCTCAGTGCACTCTGGGAAAACATTATACACTCCAGTTCTCTCTCCTTGTTAGGAAAAGGTTCTCTCTGAATGATGGAACCTCAGTGATCTCAAGACCAGAAAGTGACTGTGGAACACCATGACCACTTCGCTAGAGTGCAACAGTAGCACAGGTGCCAAATGGTTCGTGCTCTGTCTTTTTAAAGATGTCAGTAATGCAGACACACAGCCAGGAAATCTGGAACAAAATCGTGCCTAATTGTGCATATTTTGGTAAACAGAAAAAATAACCTTTCTTTCTTAAGTATTTTGTGTGTGAAAGCAGTTATAAAACACATAAACTACTAAAACTGATAAAATCAAAACCAGTTATTCAAAATATATTTGTAGTTACTTTGTACCTCATTTCTAGACTCGGGTTAAAGTAATATTTAAATGCTACATATCTGATACCCATAATTTTGAGAGGAAATGCTGCTTTGGGTTAAAATAGCTTCAAAGATGTAGATATTCATGTGGGAATTAATTGGCAGGAAAATTGCAGAATTGATTTACATTTACCTGTGTATAAAATCTCCTGGGTTTCACAGTAAACATTATCCAATGTTTAGTTATAACTTTCGGTATTTTTTCTTTAATCACAGCTAAAACACCGAAGTTCTGGCAGTAACAAATGTGGAATGTATTCCACTTTCTTTGTGTACTTGTGATGGGGAAGGCAATACAAAGTTACGCAATTAAAGCCAGCGTAAGTCACAATGTAAGAAAAGAAATCAGTGTGCTCAGAAATAGAACTATTTACTTCATCAGTCCAAACTCATAAAATCAGATTTTCTATATCCTAATCTGAGAAACAGACTTCAGTAAAGCTGAATGCTTAAGTTTTTGCTCTCAAACAGCACAACTTAGTCTCTAATTGCTGAGTTTCCCACACTTGCTAATTATTGCTGGGTCTCTCTCTAGACCAGACACGGTGGGAACTGGTTTACATGTAGTATATAATATGCATCTTCTACTAGAAGTCAAACTTTTTACTTGATTTTTGTACCCTCAGCCTGGTGTGTAGTGGACTACTTTGCAATAAATTATGACTCAATAAAAATAAACCGATAACAAATAAAAATGGTAGTCTGCCCAAATGTACTTTCTAAAATTTTCAACTGATATTAATCTTTCTCTTTTAACAAACCATTAATGTATAGTGCGTAGTATTTTATGTTTTAAAGAATGTGAACTAAACAAAAAACCTGGATGTATGCTCCTACAGATGCATAGCTAATGGAACAATAAGATGAAAACTTTACTAAAAACAGCACAAAACATGTAAGCATTAAACCACATATACATAGAAACTAACTAGAATTAAATAGATACATAAAGCAAATCATCATGCTTTTGAATTTAAAAATGAATACAAGAACAAAAATATTATTAGAGCTTTAGAAGATAAAATGGAAGTAGTATTTCACAACATAAAGTGAAAATAAAACCAATTATAACTCAAGAACAGAAAGAATTTGGGAGCAAATTCAGGAGAAAAAATATTCAATTAAATAACAATAAAAAAAGAAAAAGGAACTTATGGAGGAAAACAATATTTGAAGAAATAATCAGTTGAAGAAAGTGTTTCCATTTAAAGTGAAAAGGATCACTGAGCACCAAACAGGATTCATTCCTTCAGTTGCGCAGTCTTTCGATGATTACTTATTCAGTAAGTACCATATGTCCAACACTGTTGTAAGTAGTAGGGATGTAGTAGGGGGTTGCATGGCTAGCAGGGGAAGGCAGGGAATAAATAAACTAATAACTGATCTATTTTATGGAAAGACAGCGCAAGGTAAGGGTTTAGATAGTGCTAGAGGGGTGCTGTTTTTCTTCTCTAACTTTCTTTTCCACTTGACCTGACTTGTACATAGAGGGATGTACAACAGTCTCTTTTAAACAGCACAGAAAAGCTTTACAGAAAGAAAAAAGATCCAAATTCTGTACAGAAAGGTCCTGCTATGTTTCTGGAAAAATTGGCTTGCAATGATCATTGTATGACTTTTTATTTCTTTGTTCTTAGCTACAAAATCTTTACCTTCTGTACTTTCTGTTTAATACAGGCGGTAGTTGTGCTTCCTAGGATAGATAAATAGGTATACACACACACATATGTATGTATATATGTGTATATATATGATAGATATGTAGACACATAACTGCTACACACACACAACTGGTGTATCTTTACCATAAAGTTTTACTTTTAGCATTTAAAGTCCTCATTTTTAGGTTTAATTATTTTTTAATTAAATTTTACATGACTGATTCCAAAATCAAAATCTGTATCTATGATTCCTTGTTACTTCAATTTTGAGGGCCTATTTTATAGTTTTTTTATTTTTAGAATTTCTGAATCATTTGCTTTAGGAGTGTCTCTTATATATAGCATATCACTGTGTTTTACTTTAGAGCTAAATTGAAAATTATTTTATTTTATTTTATGAGGTGAACTAAGCCCATTCACATTTATTGATATGACCATGGTGTTTGGTCCCAACTCTGTTTATTATTTTATGTTAAATTATTATGTGTATTATGTGATATTTGATTTCAGTACTTGAATGATTTCCTTTGTTTTCCAATAGTTAAAATTTCTTTTGATATGTGGAAGATTTATATTTTTGTTCTTGTGGTCACCTCGTACTTATAACGCTTGCCATTCATTTCCTGTCTCCTTTTACTACTTGTTTCATCAATGTTTAATGGTATAGTCAACTCCCATCTAATATTTATGTTATACCCCTCTTCCCACACCTTTTTCATCCCTCATTTTATTTGCTTTATATTTACTTTTTAAAATTAAATTTATTGGGATGACAATGGTTAACAAATTAACCAGATTTCAGGTGCACAATTTTACCATGCATCATCCGTATGCTCTATTGTGTGTTCACCACCCAAAGTCAAATTTCCATCCATCGCCATTTATCCCCCTATAGCCTTCTTCACCTCCCTCCATCCCCATCTCCACCTGCAATTACCACACTGTTGTCTGTGCCCGTGAGTTCTTTCTCTTTAGACTCCACATTTCTAATAAGCACCCAACTACTCAGGACCACATTTTGAATAGAAAAAGCTTAAAATACTTGGTTGAGGCTTCCAAGGGAATATGGAACTGTGTCATTTTTAAGATGACAGATTCTTGCTTCTCTGTTATTCACAAATTGTTCTATTTCTGTACCTTTCTGGATATAAAGTAACTTTCTGTTTCTATGTGAAACTAGAGGTTATTATTTATAGAGACACTTTAAACAAATATAGTACATATAACATACTGAGTTTAATTAAAATGAAGACAGTTTGAAGAACTATGACTAAAGTTGTTCATAGAATAACAATATTGAACTGAACTTGAGCCTTGCATTATATTCAGTTATAAGACAAAATGTACGTATTTATTCTTCCCTACAGTATTTATGTTGTTTCTCTCTCTCAATGCCCTGCTTTGTTTGAGTCATAGATCTGTAAGGATTGTCACCAACAGTCCCTTTGGCAGAGTTTTCCTGGTCATGTCATATTTTGGTGTTTATTCTCTAAACACTAAATAAATGTTCATGGTTAAGAATTTTCTGAGTTTTCATATGACTAAAATAATTTTTCTATAGCCTTGGTATTTGAAGGATAGCTTAGCTAGATATAGACTTTTTGGATTCACAATTTTTTTTTTTGAGTTTTCCTTGTGGTGCATGCTGCTTTTGCCAAAATTATACCAGTTTGATTTTCTTATCCTTGTGTGTTATTGTGTATTAATAGGTATCCCCAATACCTAGCATTACTTGCGTATTAAAAGCAAAAATAAACTATAAAAAACACATTAATTTAACTAATTTGGTATTATTTAGGATGTTTAATATAAAATATAATAAAAAATTATATAATTGTAAATGTAAAATAATTTTTACATTAGCAAGAAAAACAAAAGTTATTGAGTTTAAACACAAAATTTAAAATGTTTCTGAGATTAAAAGGTAAATATTTATTTATAAACCTAACAGAAATCCTGAGCAGATGGAGAGCGATACTGTTTTCCTAGCTCATACAACTTAAGAATTATACAGTGTCTTTCTGAGTGTGTAAATTTTGGGCAATTCCCATTAGACTTCTAATTTTTCCCCTAAACTAGACAAAATGATTCTACATTTTATTAAATTAATCTTTAAACACTGCTAAGGAAGTTTGGGAAAATAAAAAATAAGTAATGAAAAGTCACTTTATAAAAAAATGTTTAAAAGGTACCACAACCAATATAATTAATATTGGGTAAATAAGTAGAGAACAGACAGTTCACTTAGATTCATAAAGTATTCATTAAGGTCCCAATATATCTCTCTGATTAAGCTCAAATAAAACGGAATCAGTTAACAGTACTTGATGGAATGGAAATTGACTACTACAAATACTACTGCATGCTAAATATTAGCATACAATTCTCCATCATTGTGGTTTAAAAAAAAATATGGTTTGGTTTTCAAAGGACCTTAATTTAACACATACCAAATAAGCAAATATTAATATTATTTCTAAAACTTTTTGAATGATCAGATTTTAACTGTTAAAGATTCAGGAGACAGAAAGATATTTTCAAAATTTCTGGATAGGGATAGCTACGTATCTCTACAGCATAATCATGCCTATATTTTCAAATTCAAAAATGGAAATAAAATGATTCTTTAAAAAAAAAAGAAAAGAAAAGTTAACAAAATACTCTTTGCTGGTGGGACTATATTAAAGATGATCCATTTCTTGTCAAGGAAATAATATGAAAGCTTGTACATCCCAGTACAGAGTTAAGGATAAAATGAAGATATAAACATACACACACCCCTCAAAAGATATACAGTGAACCCTTGAACAACAACAGTTTGAATTGTGCACATCCACTCACATGTGATTTATTTGTAATAAATACTGTAAGTGTATCTTCTTTATTATTTTACCTTTTCTCTAGCTTACTTCATGGTCAGAGTGCAGTATATAACACAGAGAAGACACCAGATGTGTGTTACAACTGTTTATGTTTTCAGTAAGGCTTCTGGCCAGCAGTAGGCTATTAGCAGTTAAGTTTTTTGAGTAGTCAAAAGTTGTACATTGATTTTTGATATTGTTTAAGAGCCAGCTGTATATATTTCACAAGGAGACTTGGGGTAAATCTCTTTGATAAATAAATAATTTACTCATAATTGGAAAGAAATATTGAATGTTTTAAATATCTTACTTACTTTTCCAAATGTTAGCCTGTGACATATTAAAGTAGACAGTAGTGAAGATTTTAAGGCACAAATACAGGAGAGGTGTTACACACAAAGCTTACAGACAGACTAAATTTAAAAAATCTGTTAGATGCTCCCCTTCTCCAAAGTCCGTCCTGCCATCTTTATGTGTGCGTGCCCTAAATATGTGTATACATCTAAAGTGCCTAAATATATAGGGTACATATTTAAACTCACATTTCTACTTAACCCTGAAAAACAATGTCTGATTCATTCTCTTATGTATTAGCTCATCTCAATGGCTTGTCTTAATCGCTGAGTTTTGTCCCCCCAGCCCATTAACTTCCTATTTTATGCAGAGTAATTCACTCAGTTTTAACCTCTAATCCCAAACTTGCACATTCAAATCATCAAAGTGATCAGAGGAAAAAGCCTTCAAACTCTTAGGACCAATTCTCCTGAGAGTGTGAAGTGGCTCTTATAAAGAACGCACTTGTTCTCCCCTCTTTCTCCTTCTTTCTCTTCCTCAGGCCCCTTCCCTGGCCATGCAGTCACACTGGGCTCTTTGCTACAAGAGTCTTATATTTGGATTAATGTTCTACTATTTTCTTCTTGAAATTCATAATAACATTTGTACAAATGATCCTGCATTTTTTATGCAGCACTGGTCTCTGCAAGTTGTGTAGCTTGTTCTGCTTTGTCTGGTGTCTCTCTTTCTGTCTCTCTCTCATCTCCTCTCAACACACAGAAGGCTTACAAGACTGAAAACTCATAGGTGCAAGCCTGTAAAACTGAAACAATAGTGTTATACCAAGATAAATGTACATGTTATACAGAAAAGCTTTTTTATGGGGAAGTAGTGAGAGGTATGTTCATATTTAAACATGTTTCAGATCCAAGTAAAGCTTAGTATTTGAAATGTAAGGTTTTATTTTTAACATTGAATTATATCCTTTACTATGATATATAATTACAGCATCAATGTCGATGCAAACACCTTTTGTTGCAAACATATGCTAATTATTTTTCCTGTCCCAAGAGGTTTTAAAAAGAACAATAGAATTAGAAATGTTTAGCAAAACTGACCCAGGTAGATCTGGCCAGATCACAGGGCAGAGGATAGGGGCCCCAAGGCAGCGTGGGAGAGACTGCAGCCCCCAGATAAACAAGCTAGCATGGCAGTGTCCCATTGCGCGGGTAACCAACCTAACAAGCCTGATGACAGATTTCTTTGCCCTGGGCAGAGACACAGCAGGAGGAAGCCTTGCACTAAGTCTGCACAAGGCTACAGTGTGATGGAGGAAGGGAATAGTCCTCCAACCCCCTTATGGTCCCTCACTGAAGGGGAAACAAATGGTCACAGCAGCATGTGTACCATAAAGGTTAACATGGCTGCAGGGGAAGGTGCTGATGAGCCAATCTAGCCTGGGAAAAGAACGGAATTGGCCTGGAAAGCTGAATCCCTCCAGAGTGCATGGGAGCTTATCTAGGAGATTTAAATGAGGGAAGCCAGAGATTGACCCTTCTCTTCTTCTAGGATCTGCATATGGGGGTGTAGGCTGGAGCATTCTCAGGACCAGTCGGCCCTGAAAACTGTGTGACCAGGAAACAGATGTGCGGGCCCCATGGACAGAGACCCAACACAGCTGGCCCTGGGCCCCCAGCACAGGAACTTGCTATGTGGTGATGGCAGCACAGGCCTTGCACACAGACTCCAGGGAGCCTGAAGCCAGAGAGCTATTTGCCAAGCAGCCATGGGCTCCCGAAGGACAGATAAAGATGCGTTTCTGGGCCTGGTTTTGGGTTTCAGTCTTTTAGGGAACAAATTTTTTTTTCTGTGTTTTTCAGAAGAGAGAGTCTGGAGCCAGGGAGTCCCCCACCTCCCCAAACTGTGCAGCATTTTTCCTACCCCACCAACCTTTGTCTTAAGCCTGTGTTCCATAGTGGGCAGCCAACCCCTCTTCAGTTGAGTAAGAAAACCAGAAATCTTAATATGTTAATGTTATACATACAAAAAAGCCAAACTCTATGAATTCTTAAGATTTTGAGAAAAAATCCTATAGGAATTAATTAATAAATGTTCAGCAAGTTTAAGGTCCTTTACTAAATGAGATTAGCATTGATTTTACATATAGAGTTCAGAAATTATTTTTTCTTCCTCCATCACTTGTAGTTTCATATCGTCAAGACTCCTGTGAACTAACTCTATGTGGATTCGAAAGGAATACTATAAAGTATGCACACTTTAGAGAGTCTGAGTCATCTTTTATTGTGCTCAATTTCCAGCTAGTTTTTTATTTTCATGGTGTTGCTAAATGCTTTCCCATCTAATTGCATAGGAACTGATTTGTTTAGCAACCTCTGTTTAGAGTCAGGCTTTGTTCTTTCCACTGTGGGTGCCATTCTGGCATTGTTTTCTAGCTCCCATTGTTTCACAGTGCACATTTCATCACCAGCATTTGTGATTCAATTATCTTCCCCTCACCTCTCCCTAATGTAAGTGATACTACCCTTTGGCTGTAATACATGCTTCTAACAGCTGCTTTGGAACATTCATTGCAAAAGACAGAAGCAGAACCCAAACATCTATGTAACTAAACCTTAAATATAAAATAGTCATACTTAATTAAACGACAACAGTAATCAAAAGTGAAATAGAGAACATATGCATTTCTGGAGCACCAGGATAATTGTAGTTGACACCTCATCACATTGCATGAATTCATATTATGATTTATTCAAAATAATTGTGAAAAAATGCCTACCTCTTTTGACAATTCACTCAATGTTTTATGCTTATATGAATTTAGATAGTGGATTATCTCATCCCAAGAAATGTAAAGCATGGGACTTAAGTACATGACAATTATGTCACTATATTAGGAATGATACACAACGCAGGATAAAATGAAAATCATTTAATCATATTTCCTGAAGGTCTTTAATCCTTTTAGAAACCTTTATGTACTAAGGATCTCACAGCATAAAAACAAAAGGAAAAGTAAATCTGGAAAAAAACAGACTTGACTTATACAAACCATACCTTAAATCAGGGGTGTCAAACTCATTTTAACTGGGGCCATATCAGCTTTGCAGTTGCCTTCAAAGGGCTGTAATAATTTTAGGACTGTATAAATGTAACTACTCCTTAACTGTTAAGGAGTTGAAATTACATAAATATATTACATTCTTTATGAATGAGATAAATGAATGAGCAAAGAGAAAATAAGATCTTTGTTCTACTTTTTAATGTTAAGTTGCATAAATGCCATTTGAAATTCTCATCTTGAGAAAATTGTTATTGTAATAATAATTATTTTTAAAAAAGAAAATTTGGGGAGAGTGTACAAGTGAAACTGGCAAAAAAACAAAGTCTAATAGATTAGAACAAATCAACTCTTTAACGTATGGTATGCTGCCTAGTTCCGTAAACTGGGCAGCCCCCTTTTCACTTTGTTGGTAAAAAGCATGGACCATAAATCCTGAAAACAAGTTAGGTCTAAGGAAGTATGGCTGAGGAAACAGTTACTGAAGCTCAGGGCTATTGAAAGAATAAGGATGTAAGAGATTAGAATCTCCAGATGGAAAGAGAACTTCAGAGGAGTCAGCATGGCATCCTGCAAAAATTTCCCCTTGAGACATTAGCTCAGTGATAAAATTTGAAGGATAAAACTCCAAGAAACCAAGCAGGTGGCAGTTGCTACGATATTAAACATTTAAGCAGATATTGTGGCTGTCTTGTAGTGCTGGGGAGACGAAAATGGGAGTTTAGGACTACAGAAGAGGACCTTAGGAAAACCTCAGGCTGTCAGCTGACCCCGGAAGGGGCATCACCTACGCCACAGAAGCAACCTCAGCTGAAACAGGGTGATCTACACATACTTCAGCGGTTGGCAAGAAGAAAGATGCTATCATCCAGAACCCTGACCCTTGTTCATTTACAACCTCTGGCATTCAGTCAAAACTTAGAAGACATGCTAGGAAACAGGCACAAGTGACTGAGAAACCTAAAAGTAACAAAGCAAAAACAACAAAAAATCCAGATATTTGAGTTACCAGGAATAGGTTTTTAAATATATTCCAAAATAAATATAAATGTGAAATATTTTTACCAGAGAACTGGAATTGACTTTAAAATGAAGTAGAAGTCAGAGACCTTACCGAACATTGATATTAAGATATAAATGAATTTGACAGCAGATTAATCACAGTGGGAGAAAGAAAATGTACACCTATAGTATATATGAATATATACGTACAAAGTGTATAGTTGAAGCAAGCAAAAAAGAAAAAGGAAATGGGGAAGAGGACATATGTAGAGCATGATGAGAAAGTATAGCATATCTGTATATGATTCCAAAAAAGGAGAAGAGATAGGAAAACAGAAGTATGAGAAAAAATACTGGCTGACACTTTCCCAGAACTGATGAAAAACATCAAGCCATTTGAGATATTCAGGAAGCTCCATGAATCACAGCCTGGCTAAATATGAAATAACAATACGAAGACACATAATATAAAGCTGCTAAAAAATAACACAAAAAGAAAATCTTAAAACTTGCAAATAAAAATGACACTCATTTTAAAAGAGTAAAAATAATGCTGAGAGATGACTTTTGAAACAAAACAATGGGAGACAGAGGCCACTAAGGGGCTGAAAGAAAATAACTGAATCTGTACTTGGGAAAAATAGTGTATTCTTCAAACATTAAGACTAAATGAAAGTCTTTTGGACAAACAAAAATTCCAACAAGAAGAGTCCATAGCACTTGTCCTAAATAAAATACAAAAAGAATTCTTCAGACAGAAAGAAAATAATCCCTGATTAAAGTATAGCAATATAGAAAGAATAAAAAGCACTAGAAAGGGGAACTATCATACTGTATCAAAAACTAATACTGAATGCTAAAACAACAATAATACTATATGAAGTTCAAAATATATGTAGAATTAATATTCATGCATTAATAGTAAAAAGTTGGAGGGGAATTTTTAAAGTACTTCTATTGCTCAGAAAATATAAAAGTAATAAAGGTAGATTCTAACTGAAGAATGCATAGTGTAATATACAGGGTTAGCATTTAAAGCATTAAAAGAGTAAGAAACGATACATTGTTAAAAATCTAAATAATGAAATATGCAACAAAGAATAGATTAAGACACAAAAAATACATGATAAGAGGATATAAACCCAAACATGTAAATAACTGTAATTTTATTAAATATTAATTCATATTAATTTAATTTACACTAAATTAATTCATAGACAATTCTGTTAGGTCAGATCAATAAAAATGAAACTATTTCTGCTTAAAAGAACAGATGGATACATACATGCATACATACATACTCATATATGCATACATACATGTAGGGTAAATTATAAGAAAAAAAACTACATAAAATGAAAAAGGAAATTTTGTAATAATGAAGTCAATTAATAGCATTACATTATTATGCACCTAAAATCATATTCTCAAAATAAAACACAAAATTAAAATTTCTAAAATAAAAGTGTAATTCACATAATCTAAATAAATAACAGAAGACTTTAATATATTTCTTTCAATAACTTAAATAAGCCAGGGATGGGGTGGAGAATAAACTCACAAAAATCTAGACCTGATATTTATAGAAAACCATACCCACCAACTGCAGATGCCCATTCTTTTCAAGAGCATAGGTAACCTTTACCAAAATTGATCATATGTTAGGCCATAAAGTATTGCTGAAGAAAGGTAGAAGGATTGAAAATATACAAAAAATATTCTTTGATCACATCGGTATAAATCAAAAAATAAATATCAAAAGGAACTCTGAAAAACCCTGAATGTGTTCAATTAAAACATAGAATTTCAAAGAACCAATAGAACAAAAGAGAAATTAAAATTGCAATTAGAAATATTTTGGACTGAATATCTGACATATAAAACTTGTGAGGCGCAGTCAAATCTATACTCAGAGAACAAAGCTGTGCCCTAAATACATATATTGGGGAAAAACACTGAAAATTCATGATCTTAGCATCTATCTCAAGAAGAAACAAAAACCAAGTTAAGCCCCAAAGTTTTAGAAAGAGGAAAATAAAAGAGAGAAAGAAAAATCAAAACAGCTCAAAGAATAATAGTAGTGCTAAGTCCTTTGCAAGACAGAGAAACAGAGAGAGAGAAAGAAAAAAAGGGGAGGTGAGAAACTGTGAGGGGAGGCGGAGGGAAAGTTTTTTAGGTAGTTTCCTCACAAGCATATGCTGAACAGAATCCAGCCGAATACTCTAGAAGGGTTCTCCTCATCTCTCCAGAGTTCTCTCTCTGTGCAGCGCTCTCCTATCTGGTAATATTTCCTGAAAACTCTACCTGCTTTAGTCTCCATGGATTCTCACTTCATCTCCTCCTTTCTAGGGATCTCTGTCAGGAAACTCTTTCAAGAGGCAAACACATGTTCTTACTTAATTTGTTCCCTATCAGAATCACCGCCTAATGTCTAGTATCACAGACACTGTTGTTCCTCTTATAAGTTCTTCTTTCTTGGTATTTTGGAAGGGGTTGTAAATCCAATACTTGTAATTCTATTTGGTAATAAGCAAAAGTATTAAAATTCTTTAAAAGCAATTATAGGCAAAACCATCTAAGTATATATAACCAAGACTTTCAGTTATGAAAAATTTTCGTTATGTAATACACAATCATGCAATACCCAGTTAACCCCCTGATTCTTCTGAATGCAGATCGGTGTAATTAGTGCTGAGCCCGGAAGGTACTCCAGTGGGATGAGCTACCTGCCAGCCATGAAACGCCTTCCTGATGAACACAGAGCTGACAATGCCCTTTGTAGACATGTCAGAATCTGTAGCAGAAAATGCTCACTCTTCACTGACCTGCATCACAGGAAAATCCAAATATATTTGCTTGGAATACATTCTGTTTGCTGACCTGATATGTGGTGGGGTTGAGGGACCACGTTTTCCCTTTGATAGTCTTACAGTGGATAATAGTGATTCTACTGTTAACAGCCTGGCTTCTTGAGGCTTCTCCAACATGAGGTCACTACTTTGCCTTTCAGGCTGTCCTTCATGCAAGGGATTGGGTAATTACGTGAAAGGATACACCAAATGAAATTGTTATTTTACTCCAAGATAGACCATCAGTTATCCAGATGCCCTCCTCTAAATAGTGGTGATGGCAAAGCAGACCAGTTGTTGTTTTTTTTTACCAGAATTGAGATAACAAAAAAAATTGAAAAATAGATTTATATGTAAAATATCAAAAACAAGAGAAAATATTCTAATTTGATTTTTGTAAAAAATAAATCTCAATTGATACTCCAAATTCTTTTTGAGTTTCATTGTGAAAAATCAATCTAAATTTATTATTCCAAATGTCCTTCCTTACATATAACGTATTTTGGCAAATATTAATGTTCTTTCTTTAATGATTCTGTTGGATTAGCTTTTCCTAAAAGCAGACTCTGGGACTAAGATTTGAGTAGTTTATTTGAAAGATGGTTCCAAGAATCACTGGTGGGAGAATGAAAAAGTGAGACAGAAAAAGGAAGAATGTCAGTATAGGGCGTGTAAATGAGCGGATACCTTCTGTAAGCAACTGGGGTTTTATTCTTCTGGAGATTTTAAAAATTGGTAATACAACCTAGAGTTCTAAAGTACTTGAGAGTACTGAAGGAATCGTGTAGCATTTGCTGCAATGACTGAGGATATTTTTGTTACTTAGTTTCTTTATTCTTAATAATAATGATTATCTAATAACTTGATTGATTTAGAAACTTCAGGATGGTTAGTTCTCTATTGGATACAAACTAGGTTTTGAAAATTTCTGTATTTTTAGGAATGTTCCTGTTGGTGAAAGGGGGTTGCCTGGCTATATTTCTTATTTTCAGTTTTCAGGTAATTAGTCTGCCTTAGCAAAGTAGCAAAACTAAGTTACATCAAGGTTCTGGTAATTTGATTTTTGTTTTAGGAGCACTTTGACTATATTATACTTGGTGTCCTGAACTTTTATCTAAAACTTTCCAAGTGAAAACAGCTTTTTTTATTTGCAGTAAGATTGTGAACAACCCTTGTGCCCTATATAATGTTCCACAAGAAAAGATTTTCGCACATGGCCAGGAATAAAACAAGTCCCTTTGGTAATTAATATACTTATTCCTTCCTAATATTTTGCTTTATTTTGAGTCTTGACTTCCGGAATGTTCAGTCAACTTTTTTTCTCTTCATTTATAGCAACAGTTTTAATCCTAGTGGTTGTATGTTTATTTCCTCCTTCTTTATATTCTTTTTGCTTCAAAAACGTTTTTAAAGGAAACTAAGTGCTTTATGTACCTTAACACAATGATATTCTAATATTTACATAGAGCATTTTATGATATATGCTAGAGGAAAATATTTCTAAGCCAAATACTTTTCTGTGAAACAGGAAAAAAAGGACATTTCCTACAAGTGAGCTCTTCTCAATCTGCTACATCTGACAGTAGTGAGTTAAAGAGTCTGTGGCGATTCTCTACCCAGACTTGTATTAAAGGTTAAAGAGAAACATGGTATCGAGAAAGAAGCCGGAGCTGCAGAGAACGAACATCCTTCACAAATTTGGTCTTCTAGTACATCGAAGAGTTACCCCATGGGTTGACAATTTACATTCTTTTTCTCAAAGAGTACATAACTGAGGGAAAAATAACTAGCAATACTTTCTCACAGCAATTTTAGAGGAATTTTTCAGACTCTTGATGGCTACCATACGGTGAAATGAATTGTGTACCTCCCTCCTAAGCCATTATGGCAAAACGGCTCCGAGATAGGACCCAGACCCAAGAGAAGCCTTCCAAGCCACTCACTAAGCAATGGCTGAAGTCAAGATTCAAGGCCAGGAATAGTGGTATCCAAGAGAGACACAGAAACCAGGATATAGGAGAATGAATATACTGTATGCCTTAAATTGGTCAGGAATACGGCTGCTTGAGGCAGATGGTCCAGTCCATGAGATCGACGTGGGGAGTCCTCCACTACAGCTCCCTGGGTCTCCTTATTTACAGTCAGCCTCCTGTAAGACTTGTTTACCTCTGAGTCTGTCTCTCTCACTGAATTGTGAGCTCCTATTGGGCACATGTCACATCTTACTCAGCTGAATAACACCCATTTTGCATTTTGTTTTAAATATAGTAACTCTGTCCCCTGAGTGTTTAACTCAATTGTACTGAAGGTCAGGAAAATGAGCCTTCACAGATGTAAGAGAAATGTTGCCAATCAAATCGCAGCTGTACACATGGCTTCCATAAAGCATGCTTGCTTCTTCTTTTAAAAGGACAAGAAAAGACTGTTAAGCTATTACTGTCATTATTTTACCAGGAAATTGATAACCCAAGAGAGTCTGTTTATGACTATGCTGAGGACTTCTGTCTATCAAATTAAGTCATTCTTCAATGAGATCATTACTGCAGGCAAGTAAATATATGGCAGCCAGCATATTATTTTTAGACAGCTCAATTCCTTTGGCATGTTAACTTAAAAGAAAAAGAGTGCTGAACCATCTTGAGCTAATATTCACCATCTCTTCTTACACACATGTTTGAGTCACAAAAACTCTGACCTGCACTCTCTCATATCTCTTAATTCTCTTACATAGTAGAGTCCTCCTGCATAAGATCAAAGTAAAAACACTATAGTTGCTTCTGTCATTTAAGAATTCTATCAGGTGTATGGAAGAATTAAAGATGAGATAATAGGGAAATCAAAGAATACCAGGAAGGATAGTATGAGGCTAAAATAAATCAATCACTTCATGTTATTGATAGTCTCATTATATTTCCTAGCTGAATAAGAAGTAGCTGGGGTTTTATCTGAAGAATTGTATATCACGATAAACATCGCATTCCTACTACACCCGTCTTCATTTGTAGAACAAGTGAGGTAGACTAGGATGACATTTTTAAATAGTTACAGGACTGATATTCCAAGCTCTAAATTTATCCCATTGATATTAAGAATTAAATCTCATCTTTATTATAGTGTGTGCTTGCTCCTGAAGATGCTGAGAATACCTGGATATGAGGATGGGGGAGGGGATGGGGGCAGCTGCAAACCTGACATGCATAGAAGATACACCAGCTTTTTTTTCCTTTTTTTTGAAATTGAGGTGTAATTGACATACATGACATTATGTTAGTTTCAGGTGTACAGCCTAATGGTTTGATATTTGTTTATATTGCAAAATAATCACAACAATGACTTTAGTTAACATCCAGCACCATACATAGTGAAATTTTTTTCTTGTGGTGACAATTTTTAGGACTTACTCTCAGCAAATTTCAAATATATAATACAGTATTATTAACTATTGTTACTATGCTGTATATTAAACAGGCATTAAAATAAGGAAAGGGATCTAAAATTATTTTTGAAATGTACAAAATTTTATTTTCACCTGATGTATTAGATTTTCAGTCTGACAGTCAGTCAATATTATGGTGTTTAAAATTCAGCCTATCAAGACAAAAATAAAGTTGAAATAAAGTAAAGAATGTTACTTTAAATAGTAAAGTAAATACAAGAAATTCCTTCTCCAGGTCCTGGGCTAATCCCTCCATGGTACTCAATCCCATCTTTCCCTTCGACCTCAAGACATTGCTCTGTGAGTCATTCCTTCTCTCTACCTTCAACTGCTTCATCTGTACTGAATAATATCCCCCTTACTTATCATTGTGACTAAGCCTCTTCTATCTTAGAACCCCTTTCATCACCCCTGAAAAAGAGAGAGAGCAAAATTGTACCATGCTCTCCTGGGGTTTACCGTCTAATGAGGAAAATAAACTTTAGCCAAATGATCACACAAATTAGTATATATTTCAAAGCTACCTACTTGTCAAATCCATAGAATTATTTTCAGCATAATTAACCTTTATCAGTAGTATTGACCATTGACCATTTCTTTCTAAAAATTCCCTTTCTCTTACTTTCTGTGATAGTCTTTGAAGGATCTTTGGCCTACTTCTCTCCTATCTTTGTAATTATGTTTCAAATGTTCTTTGTTTGTACCTTCAAAGCAGGTGCCTTTCCCACAGCTGTGCTTTTTCACTCCCTCTTGGTATCACTTTCTAGTCCTGTTACCTTCACAATTGCTTGTTTTAAAGCTGCATATACCTTTCCTAATGATAAACTCATTGGTGATCCTTTCAGATTATATCCTAATTGACTCAACACCTTACTTACTTTATTGATTACTTCGCCCATGAACCACCCTTTCTTCACCTATCTGTCCATTCCTTCCTTTCAGTGACACTCATGTCTCATAGTTCTCCTCCAGATATTTCCACTTGTAATATTTTCCTAGAGGTACATGTGAGGAGTGAAGTAGAAAATCTAGATAGAACTACAGAAACAGAAACTGTAATTTCCTTTTATCATCCTT
The DNA here is from genome assembly GCA_004026765.1 of Micronycteris hirsuta. Classification (NCBI taxonomy): domain Eukaryota; kingdom Metazoa; phylum Chordata; class Mammalia; order Chiroptera; family Phyllostomidae; genus Micronycteris; species Micronycteris hirsuta. Next base: position 2,358 of record PVJI01019573.1, on the reverse strand, counting down.
CCATTATTGTCAAGTTGACACAAGATGGTTAAAGTATTCTAAAAGTATTAGTACTTGGTGTGGAACAAGTACTCCATTCTCCTAGGGTTTAATTGAATGAAGCAAAGCCCTTAACACAAAATGACTCTCCTTTCTAATTGCATTTTGTGTTTCTGCAACAAAGGCAAAGTAAGAGATATTTTCCCCCTTGGTCTTCTGCATGGGCATTGTGGACATACAGTCCTCCCTTCCACCACCACATCCCAGGGACTCCTGCATTCAGGTAGGTGACACTCAAAATAAGGAAGGAAGGAAGGGAGGGAGGGAGGGAGGGAAGGAGGAAGGAAGGAAGGAAGGAAGGAAGGAAGGAAGGAAGGAAGGAAGGAAGGAAGGAAGGAAGAAAGGAAGGAAGGAAGGAAGGAAGGGAGGGAGGGAGGAAGGAAAGAAGGAAGGAAGGAAGGAAGGAAGGAAGGAAGGAAGGAAAGGAGGAAGGGAGGAAGGGAGGGAGGGAGGAAGGGAGGAAGGAAAGAAGGAAGAAAGGAAGGAAGGAAGGAAGGCAAGCCTGTTTGAGTGTTTAAAAATGCATCGACATATTTTCCTAGAAAAAAATAAAAATAATTGTGTAGTCCTTGAGAAAAGATATAGAATAAAGTGAGTAAGGTCAAACTGTGAATCTTAATACCTCAATAGCACATGATTAAGACTGGCTTTGATCTCTCTCCTCTCTCTCTCCTTTCTTTTTTCTCTCAGCAATTCAGTATAGACTATCAATATGGATTGCCTTTAATTTTATAAAAAATACCTTGAAATGTTCTGAAAAACTTATACCTTCATTATTTTATAAACAATGAAGAAAACAGCTGCTCTAAAAATACTGAACAAGAACTCACTAAGCAGCCTATGTTCATTCTAGCATGGAAAGTGCTCATGTTTCTTAAGGAGAAAAGGAACAAAAATGGTGAGAAAGAAAGAAAAACTTAAAGCTAAAAGACAGTGGGAAGAGAAAAAATATATAAGAAAAATGTAAATGTATAAAATAAGATCTTAGAATAATTTGAAAAAAATCGGTTAATTTATGTTATCTATGTCAAAATGTTCTTTTTATACTATCGTTGCTTTTCTTGCTAATAGGACATAATTCTATTACATCGTAGCAACATCAATGCTACTTGCATTTGACATAAAATCTATACCCACTGGAATTTTGTGAGCACCAGAGACAAGCTTCTGTGGACAATATCTTAAAATATGTGTAGGAAATGATGACTCTTATACAAAGGGGTTGCTAGATTCTTTCAACAGGCATCGATCTAGCAGGCAGGTTTCAATGTGGTAGTTTAGGTGATTGAAATACTTATGAGTCCTGTTACAAATAATTTCTCAACTGTGAATATAACACTTTCTGATAAACTATTGTTCTATTTTTTGAGTTTGTGTTATCTTCAAAGAACCGTTGTTGAAATGGAGGCTTTTTTCAGTATCAATCACATCAGGATATAGAAAAGCAAATTAGCTTAGGATAAAATGCCTTGAAAAGACATATAGGGGGAGTAGTGGGGGAGAAAGTCAGACAACTGTACCTGAACAACAATAAAATTAAAAAATGGGAAAAAAAAAAGAAAAAAACATGTATTTTCTCAAGGTGTGCAAAACCAAAGATGCAATCAACAGAAAGACAGTAATGCTTTGCACTTACATACGACTCTACACCAAAGGCTTTCAGAACATTTCTAAAACACTATTATTAAGCCACAGATCTATAGCTATGGAAACAAATGCACACACATTTTATAAAACAGTCAAGAGGTTGAAAATTTAGTAAATCCCCCAAAAGATGTATTACTAGTCCTTACCTTCCTTAATTACAGTAGAACCTTCACTCTCGACCTCCGTAAGAAATTTTCAAAGCTCTACTACTTCCATACCACATGTTCTTACATTTGGATTGCCTCGGGAAGCTCACAGTATAATTAAGGAGTGGCAATTGCCTGAGCATATCAAGAATCTAAAGAAGATGAAAAAGAAAGAAGTATTGAGGTATGAACACGGCAAGCTGTAAGACTATAGAGCAGGAGGGGGACCAGATGGCTATAGTTTGTGGACATCTGTTGAGAACTGGCTACTTATTAGAAGGCAGTGAATTATGGAATAGCTTAAAGCTTCAAACTGCAAGATTATTCTAGCAGACATGGTTAGAATGACTGATAATAATTGGAGGTTAAACAAGAATATCATTGTCATCATCATCATCACTAGAGCATTTTATACTATTTAAGACATTTTAAATACAGTGTTTCACTTCTTCCAACATCTTCATTTTTCATCTCAAAAAAGTTGAAACAGTGTTTAATGTTCCACTCAAGTACAAATTAGGGCATC
>PVJI01019572.1:0-30866 GCA_004026765.1 Micronycteris hirsuta | reverse complement strand
CAGTATACTGAGATCCTGAAGGACACTGCGTTCACAGGACTTTTCCGTAAACAGATAGTCTTACTTAACTATACCTTCACCAACCCAAAAGCCGCGCCAGTCTAATCCATTTTCTTTTGGGTTTGTCAATTACCACTAGTTTGTATGTTTGGAATTTTGATTGGTCCATTTTGTGTTTACTGTCCCGCCTTCTGCGGGGCTCCTGGACTTGAGGTTCCACCAGGTGTAATCCGTCAGCCCCTGAATCTCCTTTCCAACACACGGCCTCTTCTGTTTTTACCCTCACTTCCTCCCTATTGGTTCCCTTCCTCCTCCAGAATTGGCGCCTAGGGCTGTTGATTGGCTTTTCTGGACGCCCATTGTGCCCACCCTCATACCACGTGGCATTCCTGATTCTAATTGGGCAATTCCACCAGCTCGTTAATTAAAGATTGACTAATGGGCGGGCTTGGGGAGGGCGTGGCTTATAGAAGCCCCGCCCACCTCCTCTGACCGGCTGGGCAGTGGTTTCAGTTGCTGGCGGCAGGGGACTCCAGCGGATCTTCAATCTTCCTTCTCTGGCTGGCGGGCGGGATCGTCTTGGCCCCGCCAAACAGGCCAGGGGAGCGGTCCCGAGTGCCGGGCCATGGCAGTGGACTCCTTGTCCTCCGCTGCTGCCCGCCCCGCGGAATCGCCGGCTTCTGCTCGAAGGACCCCCACCACCTCCGCAGGCTAAGAGCCGCTGCCGCCTCGGAGCTGTGAGAGCTACTATGCTCCCTCTTTGCCGCCGCTTCCCCCTCTCGCTCGCCCAGGCACCCCTCTGGCTGCTCAGTCCCGCCTCAGGTAACGCCAAGAGAGCGCGTGGGGCACAAATCCGGGGCACTCCGGCCCGTGCGCGCGGCTGCTACACCCCCCTGGGCTCCGGAGCACTGGCACTCGCGTCTCTTGGCACCGACAGGACCTTTTCACTTCCCAGAGGTGCTCCCCTCAGCGGTTGGGGACATCCCTCGACCCCTTCCCCTTCCCTTTTCACTTCCCGCAAGGTCCCGGGACAACCCCCACCCCTGCCCCCTCACCTTCTCAGCCTCGGAGGCCTGCAACCCATTAGAAGTGCCTTCATATCTTGAACCTGGTCCCTGACTTTTCGCAGGGACTTTCCTCACTTCAGAAACTCAGGAATCCTTCATTTCCTCGGAGAACTGTTTCTCAGACCTCCAGCTCCACACCGAGAGCCTCCTCGTCTCAGTTACACCCTCCTCCCTCAGATTTGGTCTCCCGCACTTCACTGCTCTCAAACTTACTCTTTCCTGGAAACATCCACTTCTAACCTGGAAGGAAAATGCCCTCCCTTCAGACACTCCTGCCTCCTTCTCCTCTTTCCCTCCCTGCATCCTTCTTCTTCACGTCCCTCCTTTTCCCTCCTCTGCCTTTTCTCCTTCGCTTTGGAGACTCGACTAAGCCAGTGTTCAGGTTTAGCTAGAAGTGAAACTCAGGTTTGTCTGTTTAAAAACCTTTCAATTTATACCCCTGAGAAAACCTTGCTGAAGAATTTGGACTTTATTCTGAGGGATGGGGAGCCATTGCAGGTTTTGTAAGCAGGAGTTTGGTATGATTGATTATCTCTGATGAAAATGTGGAGGAAGAATTAAAAGTGAAGACGAGAGGGTAGTGGCAGAAAGCCTAGGTAGGCAGGAAACTAGTGTGCTAATCTGGATCAGCGGGAATGAGCTGGAATCGTGGTGGAGAAATGAAGAGAATGCCATGTAATTCTATGAGGTTTCCAAATAGAGTTGACAGAATTAGGGGGAGGTTTCTGACTTGGCTGATGGGGCGGATTGGTAGTGTTAATTGAAGTGAGGAACATAAACAATTTTGAGGGAAGATAATGAATTTTGTTTTAGAGAAGTTCAGTTTGAGTTGTTTTTCACATTTTACTGTGGGTAACTGGAAATTTTGGTCTGAAAATTGGGAGAAAGGTTAGAACTGAATATGTAAATTTGAGGGAGCAGCAGAGAATACTGAAGCCTTAGTATGGATGGTAATAGTGAAAGAAGAGAAGAGAAGGGCTGCAGACCAGAAGGAACATTATTGTTTGAAGGGTAATAGACACTGGGAAGGAGAGGCTAAAGGATTGGGACAAGAACTAGAACAGAATGGCATTATAATAGAAGCCAGAGGAAGAGAGAATTTCAAGAAGGGAGAGGGTAATGTGTCAGGTACTCCAGAGGTCAAAGTAGAATGAGGATTAGGAAGAAACCACTGAATTTAGCAGTTATGAGATCACTTGTTTCCTTTGAAAGACACTTTAGATAGCATGGTGATGGCAATGATAGCAGTAGTCAGATCGTGATGGATTGAGGAGTAAATGGGAGGCAGTGAGTAAAATTAACGAGTGTGGTTGTGAAGGAGAGCTGATGATAGTGAAACATCTTTATTGAGGATATAGTATATGCCGGGTACTATAAAGATGTTTTTTTTTTATTTTTTTTATTTTTTTTAAAGATTTTATTTTTATTTATTTTTAGAGATAGGGGAAGGGAAGGAGAAAGAGAGGGAGAGAAACAGCAGTGTATGGTTGCCTCTCACATGGCCCTCACGGGGACCTGGCCCGCAACCCAGGCATGTGCCCTGACTGGGAATCGAACCGGGACCGCTTGGTTCCCAGCCCGCGCTCAATCCACTGAGCTACACCAGCCAGGCCGGGTACTATAAAGATGTTTTATAGATCACAACAGCCTTGTGATTTAGGAATCAGTATCCCTCTTACAGTTGAGAAGACTACAGGCAAGAATTTTTATATATACAGGGACCGGCACAAATAACGCCCCTTTTTTATTACAAAATCTTTTGTTACAAAATCATAAGCATGTAATTCTGTAACATAACAACATCCTATCACACTTAAGCACACCATATGACATTTTAGGTGACGTGCTCAAATTAAAACTATAAATTATTACATCCATATTGTTATCCTACCAACAGCACTCAAGCAGGTGTTACTTCTGCCAGACCCTGTATATTTTTATTGATTGATTTGAGAGAGAGAGAAACAGAAACATTGACTTGTTCCATTTACCTTGACTTATGGGGACGATGCTCTAACCAATTGAGCTACCCCACCAGGGCCTAGGCAAGAATTTGAATAAGGTCTAGCTCTGAAACCTGTGTTCTTTCCACTATGGCACATGTGTATTTTTCTTTTTAGTATGGGTGAAACAGTTTTTTAAGGTGAGGGAAAATTCACCTAGGAAATATGTTGGGCATTTTATTCTTTGACACCAAAAGGATAGAAGTCAAGGTGGATAATGAGGTGATAAAGGGAAAGAAGGTGAGGGAGTTTGACAGAGGCCTTATTTTTTTGATGCGATCAGTTATCTGTGAAGTCAGTTATCTCTGGAGATGGAATGAACTATGGTGAGTTTCTGATTTGAGTATTATGATTATGACCATGGAAACATTCAATGGAAAATTAAAGAGGAATGGATTAAGGAGTTAAAAATAAAAGACTGCTGACCACCTTGAGGGCCCAGTAAAAATGAGAAATAATAGATTTGTAATAGGGCTTGGATTTTATACTTTCTCCAGCAGCCTAAGAGCAAGAGAGCAAAGAAAGATGGTTAGGTTAATCCAGAATTGGAATTTACAAGAAAAAACGATAAAATGGAGAGTAACTTCACACTGCTAGTGATAGTGTGAGAGATATGATGGATCCTGAGGGTCCAAGCTGGGATTATAAGAAGTAAAACCTTCAGAGGGGCTGGTGTGCTTAGAGAATAAGGACACAAACAGAAATGTGGTTGAAGATGAGGTTTTTGTATGGAATACAGAATTTAATATTTCAAGGTAGAAACAAAGAACAGGGTGTAACTGCCTCAGTGTTGTTGAATGGTGATAGAGGTATGGTTTATTGAAGTAGTGGAAGGTTAAGGGGCTAAGTCTGTTGAATATGTCATCAGTGTGAATGCCATAGTTACCCAGTATGCTAGCAGGAAATGGAACAGAGGAGATACTGGATCCTGTAGCTGGGGCTGCCCAGAATTGAGGGACTCAAAATTGAGTTGGAGGTTCTTTGGCACTTGCTAGATAGTCATAATAGGTGTTACAGATGTTTGTATGTGAATTAATGTCGAGATCCTCAGATACTTGGTGCTTTGGATGTATGTGTTATTATCTCATACAAATGTATATGTGAGATGGTTTCAAACACAAATCCTTTGTGATTTGGCGAAGATGGGCCTGTTTCTGTTTAATTAATTCTGTTTAAAAGTATGTTTTGAGAGGCTAGGCTAGGGCCTCACCACCTAAGGTTCCTCAATAATGTTTTGTACTTATGTTAATTGTAAACAGAAAATTATATATTTACATGTACTCATTCCCTATTTTAGAGTAGAAAGCCAACTTGCTTTAATGCTTATTCTCCCCATGTGAAAGTGTTTATAGATATGTTCTTAGTGCCGTACACTTTATTATTCTGCCAAATGAATGCTGTGTTGGAATTTGAAACCTATGATAAGGACTTTTATGAGAATTTCATCTCCTTTCAGTAAATGAAACCCAATCATTACATTGTATAGTGTGGGTGATAGTGAATGTTTTGGACCAACAATGAGTATTATACTATTTGCCAAGTTATCATATGGAGATGACTTCAGCGTGGTCACACAAGTGCTGTTTTTGCTGAGCATTCAGAGGCAGTGGTTGTTTCAGAGAAAAGCATACTTGTGATAATTTTTAAGTCTTCCATGACTGAAAACTTCTGAAAAGTAGTGTTATACAAGGAAAACCAATGGAAATCCTAACTATAACCCTTGTTAGCTATATGATTGTAGGCAAACTTCTCATCCTCTGTGAGTTTTAGTATTTTTTTTAAGGCTTTATTTCTTTTTAGACATAAGGGAAGGGAGGGAGAAAGAGAGGAAGAGAAACATCAATGTGTGGTTGCCCCTCACGTGGCCCCCACTGGGGACCTGGCCTGCAACCCAGGCATGTGCCCTGACTGGGAATCGAACCAGCGACCCTTTGATTCTCAGCTCGCGCTCAATCCACTGAGCTACACCAGCCAGGGCAAACTTTAGTATTTTTAAAACTTAATCTTTGACTAGAAAATACATTCAAATAGTTAAATAAATATTTGCATATTTATGTTTTATATAAGCAGTGAAAGTGTCACTCCTATGCCTATCCCTCATCCTCCTAGTTCCATGTCCACTCCCAACCACTTTTACTAGTTTTCTTCTTTTTTCTTTTATTTATTTATTTTTAAAGATTTTATTTCTTTATTTTTAGACAGAAGGGAAGGGAGGGAGAAGGAGAGGGACAGAAACATCAATGTGTGGTTGCCTGTCGCGTGGCCCCCACTGGAGACCTGGCCTGCAACCCAGGCATGTGCCCTGACTGGGAATCGAACTGGCAACCCTTTGATTCGCAGCCCGCACCCAATCCACTGAGCTATACCAGCCAGGGGATCTCTTTCTTTTTAAATTAAAAAAATCATTGATTTTTAGAGAGAGATAGAAACATCCATTTGTTATTCCATTTCTTTATGCATTCATTGGTTGATTCTTGCATGTGCCCTGACCAGGGATTGAACCCACAAACTTGGTGCATCAGCATGATGCTCTCTAACCCACTGAGCTACCAGGCCAGGACACTAGTTTCTTTGTATTCTTTTAGACTTTCTTTAGGCAAATGCTTATGTATTATTGTATTTTTCCCATTTTTCATGCAAAAGTTAGCCCATGGTTCCCCACTGTTCTGCACCTTCTCTCTCTCATCCCCATACTGCTTTTTCATTTAATATATTTTAGAAACCTTTCCAGATCTGTATATAGAGAGCTTCTGCTAAAAAAGAAAAACCAAACCAAACAAAAAAACCCACCTAAATAATATTCCATTCAATGGATGTATCATAATTTAACTATTTCCTTTTTGTTGGACATTTGTGTTGCTTCTAGCATTTGATATAAGCAATTTTATAATGAAAACCCTTGAACAGATGTCATTTTACATGTGTGTAAGGGTATTTGTGGGGCATATGTACAGAAAATAGGATTTCTAAGTCAAAGGATATATGTACATATATAACTATGAAATATATTGCCAAATTGCTTTTCTTAGTGATTGTTCCAATATACATTGCCCGTTCATGCAGCATTAGCTGATCACAGCTAATACTTACGTGATAGTTACTATGTGCCAGACACTATTCTAAGTGCTTTATATACATTACCTCATTTAATCTTAATAACATCCCTTTGAGGTAGGTACTATTATTATCTCCATTTTTCAGGTGAATAATTGAGGAATAGAGAATTTAAGTGATTTGCCCAAATCACACAGCGAATGTGGCAGAAATTCAAGTTACCGTAAGCACTCTGACTCCAGGGTCACTGTTGTTAATATTGTGCTTTGTTGTTATCAAACTTGAAATTTTGCCAATCTGATAGAGAAAAATGATACCTCAGAGTAGTTTTTAAAAAATTATGTTAAGGTTGCCCGGCTGGTGTAGCTCAGTGGATTGAGCGCGGGCTGGGAACCAAAGGGTCCCAGTTCGATTCCCAGTCGGGGCACATGCCTGGGTTGCGGGCCAGGTCCCCAATGAGGGCCATGTGAGAGGCAACCATACATTGCTCTTTCTCCCTCCCTTCTCCTCTCTCTGAACATAAATTAAAAAAAAAATTATGTTAAGGTCAACTATCTTTTTATGTTGAGTCACTCATTTTCCTTTTCTGTAAAATAGCTGTTTAAATTTTTTACCTGTTTTTCTGTTGGGTCATACATAGGTCTCTTTCCTATTGATTTCTAGGTCTCTCTTTAACTATGATACATATCATACATATAAGATAATTTTTTTTGTCTGTGGTATTGCAAATATTGTTTCCATTTTGACATCGTCTTCTGACTTCTTTTATTTTAATTCCTATGCAGAACTTTTAGATTTTTATGTAGACAGACTTCTCAGTCTTTTCCTTTATACCTTTTGGATTTTGAGGCATAGTTAGAAAGTCCTTCTCCATTTGAACCCTTAGTTTTGTAATCTATCCAATAGGAGTGAGAAAATGGAATTATTGTGAAGGTTGAAGTGTTTTGTCAACTGTAAACTGTAAATCATGTAATATGGTGTTTTTTATGAATTTGTCTTCTGAACAAGTTGTATAGAGGCTGTCATCTCTTTTTCTGCATTGGATATAATGGAATGACATAATTTGCCTTCTGCAATGTGGGAAACTAGGGTGTCATTGATCTTGTGGTCAGTGTTTTCCTTGGACAATTTGCATGAGGTCATTTTCAAAAGTAGGGACTGGAATCCTGAAGTATTTTTGCATACTTTAGTATTGTTGTCCTTTGTATTAGGTATAATTAGAATCTGACTAAAAGTTCTCAGAAATTCTTTTGCTCTCACATTAGCCATAGTTCCCTAATTTACACATTATTTACTTTGAGTGTCATATTTCTGCTGATGGGTAGAAATTTGTAATTTGGAAGCACCCCTTACAATTTTTGTAATTAGAAAATTAATGAATATTGATTAAGGAAGAATTGGGAAATAGAGATGATTTTAAAGGAGAAGATGAAATTTTTCAAATCTTCCCAAGATTCAGAGTTAATAGCCATTGTTAACATTTTAGATTATATCCTCTCAGATTCTTCTTGCGTGTGTGTCTGTGTTGTCATCACCAACTCTCTAGGGCACAGGTGGCAAACACGAGGTCCCCGGTCCGAACCCGGCCCCTGGTTAAGGAGTAGTTACATTTATCCAGCCCTAAAATTACATTCGGTCCTTTGAAGGCAACCATGAGGCTGATGTGGCCCCGGGTGAAAATGAGTTTGACACCCCTGCGTCTAGGGCTTGGCATAGTGCCTGGTCCTTAGTAGGTGCTAAATAAATGTTTATTGAGAAAATAAATGAAAGAATGAATACGTTTTACACAGGAGGTATGGAATCTCAGTGTCCTATTTATTTTTTCTCCACTGTAATTTTTAAAAAATATATAATTTTTACAATATTTTTTCCATTACCGTTCAGTCCCCTTCCACTGTAAATGTGGCTTCACGTAGTAGTATCAGGCTTTGTATGTCACATTTTATTTGGAGGTGAGTTAGAGCCTAAGTCCTCATGGAGCTTATAGTCCAGGCCGAGTAAAGGAAACCGATAAGCGACGGTTAAAATATTGTGTGATAACTGTAATGACAGAGATTTGTGCAGGGCATTACCAAAGCACAGAAAAAGGAGACTGAGGGGTGACAAAGCACTTCCCGCATGAGCTGATTACTAAGGGAGCCATGTAGAAGAGGTCAGGAAGAACATAGCAGTATGGTGCCAGATGGGTACTAGACTTATCAGGGAGATCACTTCGTGGGGTATATAAATGTCTAATCACTATATAGTGTACCTGAAACTAATCTAATAGTATATGTCAACTGTACCTGAAAAACACATTTTATAAAAGAACATTCCAGGGAGAAAAAATATTACATACATAGGCACTGAAGTGTGAGTAGGGCTCTACAAGTAGTTTTCTATGTGTGGAGTAGATTGTTTCTGTGAGTAAAGGAGTACAGATTGATAAAGCTGGAGATGTGGGTAGGGGCCAAATAAGAAAGAGCCTTTGTATCCACATGAAGTGTTCTCAAAAGTTTACTCACCTTGAAGAACAGATTGGAAAAGGGGTGAGAGTGGAGACGATATGAAGACCGAGAAGACACTGAGTACAACAACTGGAACGAGGTGAACATCACTTAAGCTGAGATACGAAGTGAAGGTTATACTGATACTCACAAGGTGGGCTAAGTCTTGGGGATAATGATTAGGCCAGTTTTAGTAGAGCAAAGTATTTGAATGCCAAGCTAAGGAATTTTATATGCAACAAATGTCATCAAAGATTTTTAACTGTCATATGTGTTATGTGAACTGTTATAGGTTGCAATTTGTTTTCTTCTGGCTATTCTAAAACGATGTTGAAATCTTTCATGTCTATGGAATAATAGAAATATTTCAGCCCTGCCTAGTGTGGCTCAGTGGATTGAGTGCTGACCTGTGAACCAAAAGGTCACTGGATTGATTCTCAGTCAGGGCACATGCTTGGGTTGCGAGCCAGGTCCCCAGGTCAGGGTGTGCGAGAGGCAACCAATCAGTGTCTCTCTCAAGACATCAATGTTTCTCTCCCTCTCTTTCTCCCTTCCTTCCCCTCTCTCTAAAAAGAAATAAATAAAATCTTTAAAAAAAGAGAAATATTATCAAAGACTTATAAATATTTAAAATTTGGTACTGAAAAACAACCCTATATTTGACCAGAAATATATTTATATAGTAAAGACCCATGAAAATAGGCATTGTGAAAATAGGCATTTGTGAAAATGCCTTTTATAATAGTTGCATTATTACTTCTTGGCCTTCTGGCTAAGATCCAGTGTATAATAGTTACATGCTCTCTCTTCGGATTCTGGCATGGTACAGCTCTGGTTTTGTTGAGGCTCCACAAGTTTAAAGAAATCACGTTACAAGCCCCCTTAAAGCTCCATAATTACATTAGCTACTACATTTTTAACTGGAACTGGATTTTTTTTTCTTAAAATGGAAAGAAAATATTTCAAGGAAGCCAGCCCTTATCAGAAGTTTAAAGACATGTCAGGTAATATGTTGGAGTTAATATGAATTCAGTTTAATGACTACATCTTCTGTATTTGTATTTCTGTACATTCATAGTCGAATATTTTAAGAGACTTGGGTTCATTATACATTAATTGTGAAATTATGTGCACTTTGCTACATTTATTATGTCAATAAGTTGATATTCTATTTTATAATTATAGGACATTATAACATTACAGAAAGTTTAGAATTAAGAGTGAAGAATGTCATAATCCTTCTACTCCAAATAATATTATGACTTTAGTATAATTCCTTTATTTTTTCTAGTGCATAATTTTATATAATTATAATCAGTAATTATTTATTTTTTTATATTATTTGGTTCTCTCTCCATTAACATGTATCATAAATTTCATCTTTTGTAGTCTAAGCTATTATGGAAAGGATGAAAGGATGGATTTTAGTTCTAACAATTTTTAAAAACATTTTATTTATTTAATTTTAGAGAGAGGGGAAGGGAAAGAGAAAGAGAGGGAGAGAAACATCAATGTGTGAGAGATACCTCTATCAGATGCCTCTTGCATGCCCCAACAAGGGACCTGGGCCCACATCCCAGGCATGTGCCCTCACCAGAAACCAAACCTTTTGGTTTTCAGGACAGCAATCAATCCACTGAACCAAACCAACCAGGGCATTTCTAACCTTTCAAATCTTTATTTTTTAAACGAAAATAATGTGTGATCATTGTTAAAAAACAACTGTACAAAAATGTATTCCATAAAAAAATGAGTATTCCATATAATCACTTCCTCCACCAATGACAGCTTAGTACTATATGTATTCCTCTGCATTATTTTCTAGGCATATACTAATGTTTACTATTATTATATTAAAAAGTATCACACTATACAGTCTGCTTTTTACAACTTGCTATTGTTACTTAACAGTGAAATTTGGACATCTTTCAGTTAGTTTGTATAGAATTTATCTCATTCCTTTAATGACTGTATCATGTTAAATTGTATGGGTGTGCTATTGATGAACATTTGGATTGTTTCCAGTTTTTTTCTGTTACTGACAACAGGCAAGTTAATATTCTTGTGCATATATCTTTGTGTGCTTATTGTAATGGTCATTTTTAATAGCTATGGAATATTCTGTTTAGTGGAAATAATACATCTGAGAAAGAAGCAAGTTGGAATAGAAATATTTTTTTATAAATTCATGTTATAATTTTGTTTTCCCTTTTATCAGATACCTTCTTTGACCTTTGTAATGTGAACTATAGAACAGCCTACCCTAATCCCAGGAACCTAACTTCCTCTTTCCTCTTGATTTCTTTTTTTCTACACTCTCTGGTACAGCCTTCTAACTCTATCAGAAAAAGAGGTGAGTTGCCTCTCTGATCTTAGTGGCCATGTTCAGGTACTCTTGAAATCAAATAGGAAAATTTATCCAAAGAAACATTGTCCTGAAAATTCATACATCTCCCTAGTACTTTAGTATCTAAGCTTATTTAAAGAGGTCCAATATTCACAGGTGGCAAACACCAGGCCCGTGGGCTGAATCCAGCCTGGCACCTTGCTTCTACCTGGTGGCAGCACCAACCTCTTGCTTAACTGTTAAGGAGCAGTTATATTTATACAGTCCTAAAATTACATTCAGCCCTTTAAAGGCAACTGCAAGGTTGATGTGGCCCCCAGGGAAAATGAGTTTGACACCCCTCTAGTGTCAAGTTTCATGTCTCAGCATACGAAGTTATAGATACATTTAGTGTACTTAGAAGGGTACAATGTTTTTTTATATCCAGATTATGGGAAATTATGGTCCCACTCAATTCTGTCCTCATTAGATCATATACATAATATTATATACATTTTCTGCTATTGTGTTTGAGAGGGGCTTTGACAATTTGGAGGGCAGTTAAGGCTAAACTTTGATGAAGGTAACCAGGGAGATTTTGATGCCATGTTTCCTGGGAAACCTGAAAGATGTGTATATATTTGCACTGGAGAAGACAAAGTAACTGAAAAGCTATCATAAAGAAGAAAAAATCCAGCCTTAATTTGTTGTATACTTTTGGCATCCAGAACTAGGATTAAGAGTGAAGTAGGGGAACTCATTAATTAAATGGTTACTGTGTGTCAGGCACCCTGTCTGGTGCTTCTTTTTTTAAAATATGTTTTATTGATCATGCTATTACAGTTGTCCCATTTTTTTCTCCCCTTTATTCCCCTACGCCCTGTACCGCCCCTCCCACCAGCATTCCCCCACCTAAGTTCATGTCCATGATGGGTCGTACATATATGTTCTTTGGTTTCTCCATTTCTCATCCTATTCTTAACCACACGCCACCCTGTCTATTTTGTACCTACCATTTATGCTTTTTATTCCCTGTACCCTTCCTCCTCCCTGCTGATCACCCTCCATGTGATCTCCATTTCTGTGATTCTGTTCCTGTTCTAGTTGCTTGTTTAGTTTTCCTTTTTCTTTTTAAGGTTCGGTTGTTAATAGTTGTGAGTTTGTTGTCATTTTACTGTTCATATTTTTGGATCTTCTTTTTCTTAGATAAGTCCCTTTAACATTTCATACAATAAGGGCTTGGGGATGATGATCTCCTTTAACTTGACCTTATCTGAGAAGCACTTTATCTACCCTTCCATTCTAAATGACAGGTTTGCTGGATAGAGTAATCTTGAATGTAGGTCCTTGCCTTTCATGACTTCAAATACTTCTTTCCAGCCCCTTCTTGCCTGCAAGGTCTCTTTTGAGAAATCAGCTGACAGTCTTATGGGCATTCCTTTGAAGGTAACTGTCTCCTTTTCTCTTGCTGCTTTTAAGACTCTCTCCTCTTTAATCTTGGCTAATGTAATTATGATGTGTCTTGGTATGTGCTTCCTTGAGTCCAACTTCTTTGGGGCTATCTGAACTTCCTGGACTTCCTGGAAGTCTATTTCCTTTGCCAGATTAGGGAAGTTCTCCATTATTTTTTCACATAAGTTTTCATTTCTTGTTCTTCCTCTTCTTCTGGCACCTCTATGATTCAGATGTTGGAATGTTTAAAGTTGTCCCAGAGGTTCCTAAGCCTCTCCTCATATTTGAATTCTTGTTTCTTCATTCTGTTCTGGTTGAATGTTTATTTCTTCCTTCTCCAAATCATTGATTTGAGTCCCGGTTTCCTTCCCTTCACATTGGTCCCCTGTACATTTTCCTTTATTTCACTTTTGTAGCCTTCATGTCGTCCTCTATTTTGCGACCATACTCAACCATTTCTGTGAGCATCCTGATTACCAGTGTTTTGAACTCTGCATCTGATAGGTTGGCTATCTCTTCATTGCTTAGTTCTGTTTTTGGAGCTTTGATCTGTTCTTTCATTTGGGCCATATTTTTTTGTCTAGGTGCACTTGTTATGTAGTAAGGGGCGGAGCATAGGTATTCACCAGGGTGGGGTAACCCACGTCTCTGTGTTGTGGTGATGTATGTGGTGGAGGTGTCAAGAGGGAACAATGCCCACTGCTCAGCTCTCCACTGGCTTTCAGTCACTTTCTCCACTACTCACTAACAAATTGGGCTCTTCTTGTGCTGATTCCCGGGTGGGTGGTTTTGTGTATGTTCTAGGACCCTGTGGGTCTCTCCAACAAACTCTCCCATGAGGTTGGGAGTTTCTCCTGCTGCCATGGCAACCCCTGCAGGTTTTTACATTCAGAAGTTTTGAGGCTTTATGTCCCTGCGCTGGAACCATGGGTTGCGTGGTCTGTCTTGCGCCCCAGTTGTTCCTCCCAGTTTATCCACAGGCAAATGTGCGACTGCCTGGTCCTCCAGCCACCGCCTTGCTGCAAGTCTTCTGTGCCCTGGCTGTCCATCTCCACCCTTCCTACCAGTCTGGATGAATGGTTCTTCTCTAACTCCTTGGTCGTTGGAGTTCCCTACAGTTTGATTTTCTGGCAATTCTGGTTATTTTTTGTTTTTAAATTTGTTGTCCTTCTGGTTGTGCAAAGAGGCAAGGTGTATCTACCTATGCCTCCATCTTGACTGGAAGTCTTGGTGCTTCATATATGCCTTTTTATCCTTTAATCCCTTAGTATGTTCTCATTTAATTCTTATAATAAAACAGCAAGACATAGTTAATATTTATCTCTATTTTATAGATAAGGGGAGAAGGTAATGATATGCTCAAAATTATTTAGGTATTAAGTTGGAATTAGAATTTTTTTGAAGGTTTTATTTTTTTTTTTTTAAGATTTTATTTTTAGAGAAGGAAAAGGAGGGAGAGAAACAGCAATGTATGGTTGCCTCTCACATGGCCCTCACAGGGGACCTGGCCAGCAACCCAGGCATGTGCCCTGACTGGGAGTCGAACCGGGACCCTTTGGTTCGCAGCCCGCACTCAATCCACTGAGCTGCACCAGCCAGGGCTTATTTTATTTATTTTTAGGGAGTGGGGGAGGGAGGGAGAAAGAGAGGGAAAGAAACATCAGTGTATGGTTGCCTTTCATGTGGCCCTCACTGGGGACCTGGCCCACAACCCAGGCATGTGCCCTGACTGGGAATCGAACTGGCGACCCTTTGGTTTGCAGCCCACACTCAAGCCACTGAGCTACACCAGCCAGGGCTGGAATCAGAATTTTAAAAAATCTGCCCTGTTTAATTTTAGTCATACACACATTTTAAATAATACATAACAATATATTATTTTATTTTATTTTTTTAAGACTTTTATTTTATTTTTAGACAGATGGGAACAGAGGGAGAAAGAGAGGGAAAGAACATCAATGTGTGGTTGCCTCTCATGTGGCCCTCACTGGAGACCTGGCCTGCAACCCAGGCATGTGCCCTGACTGGGAATCGAGCTGGCGACCCTTTGGTTCGCAGCCTGCGCTCAATCCACTGGGCTACACCAGCCAGGGCTAAAAATATATTATTTTAGAAAAATTGTTTTTCCCCCACCCCCACTCTTATTTCATGAAATTTTATCCATCTTTACGTTTCAATATCAGTACTTTTGTCATTACTATATCCTTTTTGGATTATTTAGCAGTTAGCCATGGTATGTCATCTGCTCTTCCATCTAAGCTGTTTGAAATGCAGCAGTTTTTTGAATATGTATATACTGCTTTATTAGAAATGCTCATACCAAGCAACAAGTACTTGTACATACAACATGAGACCAGTTGGTTTTTCCATTTCTAGTGTCGGTGTTTGTGAACTCTAGATGGCTGCTAGATATTTTTATTGACAAAAAGTTATCTTTTTTTTGTTTTGCCCTGGCTGGTGTAGCTCAGTGGATTGAGTGCGGGCTGCGAACCAAAGGGTCACTGGTTCAATTCCCAGTCAGGGCACATGCCTGGGTTGCAGGCCAGGTCCCCAGTGGGGGCCATGTGAGAGGCAACCACATATTGATGTTACTCTCCCTCTCTTTCTCCCTCCCTTCCCTTCTAAAAATAAATAAATAAAATCTTAAAATAAAAGGACAATTCATATTAAAAAAAGTTATCTTTTTTTGTTTTTGTTATTATTAGAAAAATATAACAAACACCCATATATAACAATTATTAACATTTTATAAAATTTGCTACATCTATTTTTTCTGATACATTTTAACGCATATACAGACATTATATTTCACATCTATTTCTAGGTGTATCTCCAAATAAGTCTTATACAATCTTAATATTATTATCATGCTTAATAAAGTTAATAATTACTATACTCTAATAGCAATCCTTGTTAAGATTTCCCCAATTGTCTTTTATAACTATGTTCAAATCAGGGTCCAATCAAATATCATTATTTAGTTGTTATAACTCTTAATTCTCCTTCAGAGTCAGAATTTGAACACAGTACTGTGCTTAAGCTTTGTAACATTCAAAGCTTTCCAATGATAGAAAGGAGGAATTCTGGAGGAATTAGTGAGCTATTTGTTGTGTGGTAAGTGTAGTGGTATAGTAGGCTGAACTGATTCTGGCCTCTGTAATATGCAATCCAGTGGATACTTTTCTTCACATTATTTGCTTATTTTGTGGCAGTGTACACTTTTCTTCACATTATTTGGCCACTTTGTGGCATTTGATATATTTGTTGTTTTCACATTTGCTTTGTGTGACATACTTTCTCTTCCTTTATTCCTACCTCTGTTGTTTCTTTTTCATCCTCTGTATGTTGATGCTCCCTTGGCCTTTTAAAAAAATGTTTTTTTATTTGTTCAATTTAGAGAGAGAGGAGAGAAGGGAGGGAGGGAGAGAGAGAGAGAGAATCGAACCCAAAACCCTAGCCTATTGGGACAATGCTCTAGTCAGTTGAGCTGCTCAGCCAGGACTCCTTTGGCCTCTTATCTGATCTCACCTAAGGATGTAATGTAGGAGACTGGGCTTTGCCATATAGTAGCATCTCAGTAAATATTACCTATTATTCATATTCTCTACTTTGGGAAACTTTTAGAATATGTGTAAATGCTAATGACTTTCAAGTCTACACCTCAAGTCTAGTCCTTTCTCCTGAGTTTCAGTGTGGTATCTCCCAACGGCTTCCTACAAATTGTCATACTTTTTCCTTCAGGCACCTCAAACTCAGAAGATCAGTAAAGAATTTATTTACATTCTTCACAAATCTTTTCCTTTTGGTGAATACCTAGTCATTTCCCCAATCACTCAATCTAGAAACAAGGGAAGGGTTCTAGTTAAACTGAGTCATCCTAGATGCTTTTTGTATCAACTGCATCCATTTGCTCATCTTTTTAAAGTCACTTACCTCCTTTCCTAGTTCTCTGTCCTTACTGCCAGTGCCTTAATTAAACCCTCCTTACTTATAATCTGTCACTAGCAATTATCACACCTCAATTGCACTCACAGATGTACATGTCTTCCCTGTGAGATTAAGCCCCTGGAGGGTGGAATCATTTTTCATTTGGTTTTCTATGTCCTCCCACAGAGGCAGTACTGTCTTAGTATAGTGATTAAGAGGACAGTGTCTGGCCCTGGCTGGTGTGGCTCAGTGGTTGAGTGCCGGCCTGAGAATCAAAGGGTCTCAGGTTCAATTCCCAGCTTAGGGTACATGCCTGGGTTGCGGGCCGGTTCTCTGGTGGGGAGCTCACAAGAGGCAGCTACACATTGATGTTTCTCTCCCTTTCCCTCTGTAAAGAATAAAATAAATAAAAAATCTAAAAAAATAAAGAGTACAGTGCCTAGATCTGAATACTCACTCTGCCACTTCTTGGCCGAGAGAGCTTAGACAAGTTAACTAATTCCTTCATGCTTTTTTTCACATCTGTAAAACATAATATTCTATTTTATAGGGCTTTTATGAATATTAAATATAAAACATTGGAAAAGTGTGTGGATTTTAGTAAATGCTTAGTAAACATAGCACCCATCATAATGCCTGGTACCTTGTGGGAACCCAGTTAACATTTGAGTCCATTAATAGAGGGGATTTCTGAATTAGCCAAAAGACTGGATTAGTTAACCTTCAAATGCTTTTACAGTTTTCAGCCTAAGTTTGCTTTATGTCATGAACTAGGTCCTGGTGGATTGTAGTTATAACAGGAAATAGAAGATTCTTATCTAAAAGAGAGAATACAGTTTTAAGAACTGGATTTTTATCTGTCTGTCACTAATATATGCCATTGTGTATATTCATGGCTATTTAAATAGGGATGCCAGTTTTTATGTTAGATTGCCTTTGGTTTGAATGGAAACTGCAACTCAGTATTTCACAGCAGGAAGGCAAGTTCAGCAGTATTGCTTTTATTTTTTAATTAGGCAGTCATTCTGAAATGTGTCTGTATTTTCTATGTTGGTCCATAGAAAGAATATGAGCTGAGCAGACCTGTTGTGTAGATTTGCCATGTGCTTGATCTTGATACACATAACTAATGTACTTGACAGTATTCCTATTCTGGCCTATATCTTATCCATAATAAATCCTTGTTTAATTTTGAATCAGTTAGGGACTTTTTATGATTATAGGAAGAAAACAAAATATGATTAGGCTATTATATTTGCATTCTTTTTCTACTCTTTATACCCAGGGTGTAAAAGTCCACTGAATTGTCAGAGATCCTTTTTACTCACTTTGTGGAACTTCATTACCAACTTTGTGCACACATGATTCCATATTTGGGTGGGTATTGAGGTTGTTTGGTTGCTGGCTAATACTTTGCCATCTCCTGCTACATATTGGTGCATTGCAGAATTTTATTTGCATCTACACTATAGTGAAGTTTCATCTACTTTGTTCCTGTGAAATGAAAAAGTAAGAAACAACAAATACTGTACATTAGAATGAAAAAGAAGGAATGATTGGGAGTTGGAATATCTGCCCTGTCCACCTGGCATCCATTCTTTAGACAGTCTGTTTAAAGCAATACTAATTTTTATGTCAATGGAATGTTATTGGATGACTGAAGGCTTTTTGTTCCAGGGGCTGATGGAACTGTCAACTGTATACTCTTTAGTCTCTGCAGTTAGGATGGGGAATAATAGTAGCGTTCTAATTAGCTAATACATAAATTATTTTTTTCTCAGAAATTTAGCTATGTTTTTGGAGGAGACATCCAATAGTGGGAACGGTTTGGATTTAAAACTACTGGCTTTCAATCCTGAGTCTGTCATCAGTTGTTTGAATTTGGGCAAGTCTTTTAATCTCTCAGTGTCTTAATTTTTTCCTCTTTAAATTGGAGATTGCCTTGGCTGGGTAGTTCAGTTGGTACAGCATCATCCCAATGTGTTAAGGTTGTGGGTTTGATTCCTAGTTAGGGCACATACAAGATGCAACCAATGAATGCGTAACAAATAAGCGGAACAACAAATTGATGTTTCTCTCTTTCCCTCCCCCTCCTACTTCCTCTCTCTAAAATCAATAAACATATACTCAGATGGGGACAAAAAATATAAATTGGAGATGATAATACCTAACTTGTAGGGTCGTCATAAAGATTAGAGAAAGCATACACAAAACACCGGAGAATGCATGGCGCATAGTGAATGGTGACTGCAGTTATTCTTTCAAGAAATATATCAGATGGGAGTGTGGTCTAACTGGGAATCCTGAAAAAGTTTTCTTGATTTCCTGGAAAATGATTTGTGGAATTCCTACTTTGGAAAGGTAAAATATAACATTAGGTATAGGATAAGTCACTAACATTTTTATTGATAGCTTTCAAATTACTTTCCCCATTCAAAGCTTTTAATTGTATCTTCTTTTTTTTTTAAAAGATTTTATTTATTTATTTTCAGAGAGAGGAGAAGGGAGAGGAGAAAGAGCAATGTATGGTTGCCTCTCACATGGCCCTCAGTGGGGACCTGGCCCGCAACCCAGGCACGTGCCCCGACTGGGAATCGAACCCGGACCCTCTGGTTCCCAGCCCGCGCTCAATCCACTGAGCTACACCAGCCGGGCTAATTGTATCTTCTTTGAGAAAAATAAATCAGTCCCAATATATGTGAGATTAGCCTTTGAAAAGACAAACTTGCCTGTTTAGAAAAGAAAAATAGTTTTGAACTTCCAGGTTTATAAATATTGAAATTGAGAACATAATTTCTTTTTTTTTTTTTTAAAGATTTTATTTTTATTTATTTATCTATTTATTTATTTTTTTTAGAGAGAGGGAAGTGAGGGAGAAAGAGAGGGGGAGAAACAGCAATGTATGGTTGCCGCTCACATGGCCCTCACGGGGACCTGGCCTGCAACCCAGGTATGTGCCCTGACTGGGAATCGAACCGGGACCGCTGGGTTCCCAGCCCGCGCTCAATCCACTGAGCTACACCAGCCAGGAGAACATAATTTCTAAAAAAAATGGTTTGTGTCCTGGTAAGCAACATAATTTGGGGATTTTTTTTTTTTATCCTCACCTGAGGACATTTTTCATTGCTTTTAGAGAGAGAGGAAGGGAGACAGAGAGAGAAATGTCAGTGCAAGAGAGAAACATCGACTGGTCACCTAGCACACACCCCGACCAGGGATTGAACTTGCAACCTGGGGACGTGCCCTGACTGGGGATAGACCCCATGATCCTTGGGTGCATGAGATGATGCTCCAGCCAACTGAGCCACACTGGTTAGTGCAGTTTTGGCACCTTTGAAAGACGGCTAAAGGCTATTTCCTAGGTTAGGAACAAAACTGTTTAAACTTTTCTAACCAGTTTTCTCAAGTGGGGACACTATTGGCATTTGGACAGGACAATTCTTTGTTGTTCAGGACTGTTCTATGCATTGGAGGATATTTAGCTTCCCTGGCGCCGGTGCACTAAAATGTGCCCACCCCACACTCCTGCCATTGTGGCATTAACTCCTTCCTCAAACTCACTGCCCCATAAATTTTCACATGAGAACCACTGGGACACTAACTGAAAAATTTTTAGTGAAGCATATCACAGTATCATCAGTTTTCATGTAAGAATTACACGTTTTTACAAGCTTAAAATGAATAATTCCTGATCAACAAAGTATAGTTTCTTGAATCAAGTAGCCTCTTCAGAGGGAAGCTTGAATTTTTAAAAATCATTGTATTTTCTAATAAATGTGACAGCAGTTGTAGTCTCTGTTTCCCCAAAAATGTATACTTAAAGGGGCACTATAAGGTAATATTCAATAAATAAAACAAGAGAGGGAGTCCAGAGGCTGAAAACATTATAAAATCTCACACATTTTAATGAATATATTTTCTAATTTTATAAGTACTGTATGCTGACCGATTGAGCCATTGGAACTCCTATTTTCTGATTTTAAAATTGATCATTTTCAGATTTAAAATGGGATGTTGTGTCCTGGCTGGTTAGCTCAGTTGGTTAGAGAATTGTCCTGATATACCAAGTCTGCAAGTTTGATCCCCTGTCAGAGGAAATACAAGAATCAGCTAATGAGCCCTGGCTGGCGTAGCTCAGTGGATTGAGCGCAGGCTGCAAACCAAAGGGTCGCTGGTTTGATTCCCAGTCAGAGCACATGCCTGGGTTGTGGGCCAGGTCCCCAGTGGGGGTCTTGTGAGAGACAACCACACATTGATATTTCTCTCCCTCTCTTTCTACCTCCAGTCCCCTCTCTAAAATAAAATAAAATCTAAAAAAAAAATCAACTAATAAATGCATAAATAAGTGAAACAACAAATCGATCTTTGTCTCTTTCTCTCTTTAAAATAAACAAACAAATAAATAAATAAAATAGGGTGTGTGTGACTCAGTGGATTGCTGGCCTGAGAACCTAAAGGTTGCTGGTTTGACTCCCAGTCAGGGCACATGCCTGGGTTGCAGGCCAGGTCCCCAATTGAGGGTAAGTGAGAGGCAACCAAGAGGCAACCAATCCATGTATCTCTCCCACATTGATGTTTCTCTCTCACTTTTTCGCTTCCTTCCCCTCTCTCTAAAAATAAATAAAATCATTAAAAAATCTTAAAAAAATAAAATTTGTCAGATTAAATTGAAAGCCCTTTATATCATGGTTGATTTCATTTAAAATGTGGTATTTTAGTATACTGGCCAAG
This sequence comes from Micronycteris hirsuta, assembly GCA_004026765.1. NCBI lineage: Eukaryota > Metazoa > Chordata > Mammalia > Chiroptera > Phyllostomidae > Micronycteris > Micronycteris hirsuta. Next base: position 9,820 of record PVJI01019572.1, on the reverse strand, counting down.
GTAGCAGAAGGCAGAGCTAAGTTCCCATGCTTAGCTCTTCTACAAAATGGATTAATAAATTTCTTACTCCTATGAGGGGACTGCACTTTTTACCACTCATTCAACTATTTAGTAACCAGTATTACTTTAGCACGTAATAGGGGCACTACAACTAAATATCAGTCAGTGTTTGACATGAGTGCTTTCATATTTTAAGTTTGTGGACATAGGCTATCCAAAAGTACTTCCATGAAGTTAAAAACTCAAAGCTTTGGGTTTTAGCTTAAGATGTACATACTTGGACCAGAAACTATAGTGGAACTGTTGCAGAATAAAAGTTTGAGAATCTAGAGACTTGGCTTGCTAATAGATTGGGATGCTATTTATTTGCCAGACTGTTTTGAGTTTTTTGGCCTAAGCATACTGCGTGGCTGTTGTATTGGCAGTAGATTAAGAAACAAAACAAAACTTTAACTGTTAAAGATTTCCTTTTAATTAAAATAATAAACATAGAAAAGAGTGCAAAATAATACCATCCAGAATTAACAAATATTAGTTAATAAAACAAAATTAGCAAGTACCTGGCCAGTGTGGCTCAGTTGGTTGGAGCATCGTCCTGTGGACTGAAGGGTTGTGGGTTGGATTCCTGGTCAGAGCACACACTCGGTGTGTGGTTTGATCCCCCTTCAGGGCGCATACAATCCCTGGGCTGGGTGTGTGTGGGAGGCAGCAGATCAATGCTTCTCTCACACATCAATGTGTCTCTTTCTCCCTTCCTCTCTCCCTTCTTCCCCCGTCTCTAAAAGCAATGAAAAGATGTCCTTCAGTGAGGATAAAAAAAGAAAAAAAATCAGCGAATTTATCATTTTGTGTTGTTTTCTGTAGGGTTTTTTTTTTTTTTAGTAAAAGGAACCAAAATATTAGTGCTGTAGGTGAAGTCTCCTTTGTTTCCCTTCCTTATCTTATTTCTCTTTTTTCCTACCAAGCAAACTACTACTAGGAATTTACTGTCCATTTTTCTAGTTCATGTTTTTAGACATGCAGTTGTTGTAAGGATTAAATAAATTAATACATATATAATGTTAATGTAGGTACTGTTTTTATTTCCATTTTATAGATGGGCAGCTGGAGGTGTAGAGGGGTTTTAAAATAACTTGACCATGTTCATATAACTACATTATATAGCCCTGGCTGGTGTAGCTCAGTGGATTGAGTGCGGGCTGGGAGCCAAGGGGTTGCTGGTTCGATTCCCAGTTGGGGCATATGCCTGGGTTGCGGGCCAGGTCCCCCGTGAGGGCCGTGTTGGGGGCAACCATACATTGCTGTTTCTCTCCTTCTCTGTCTCCTTCCCTCCCCCTCTCTCTAAAAAGAAATAAAGTCTAAAAAAAAAAAAACACACACCCTGAAAAGAAAAACCAACTACATTATATAGAGAACAAGGATTTGAACCTGGATTGCTATAGAGGCTATACCTTGAATCAATATGCTATCTTGCCCTCTTTATAATATATATTATTTTGTATTTTTTAAAAGATTTTTATTCATTTAAAAAGTATTTCCAGCCCTGGCTGGTGTGACTCAGTGGATTGAGCGCGGGCTGGGAACCAAGCAGTCCTGGTTCGATTCTCAGTCAGGGCACATGCCTGGGTTGCAGGCCGGGTCCCCGTGAGGGCCACGTGAGAGGCAACCATACATTGCTGTTTCTCTCCCTCTCTTTCTCCCTCTCTTCCCCTCTCTCTAAAAATAAATAAAAATTAAAAAAAAATCTAAAAAAAAAAGACTTTACTTAAAAAAAAAAAAATTTCCAGAAATGTAAATATTTTATTGTTGTTCTAGTACAGTTGTTGTAACTTTCCCTCTTTGCCCTCTTCTGCCCAGTCCAACCCCTGCTCCCATAGTCAGTCCCCACACTGTTGTTCATGTCCATGGGTCATTCATACGTTTTCTTTGACTAGTTCGTTCCCCTTCTTTCTGCCATTATTCCTCTCCTTCTTACCTACCCTCTGCTCTCTGTCAGAATGTTCCATGTTTCCATGTCTTTGGTCTATTGTGCTCATTAGTTTATTTTATTAGGTTCCTCTTATAGGTGAGATCATAAGGTATTTGTCTTTCATCAACTGGCTTATTTCATTTAGCATAATATTCTCCAGTTCCATCCATGCTTCCACGAAAGGTAGGAGTTCTTTCTTTCTTTCTGCTGAGTAGTATTGCATTGTGTAAATGTATCACAGTTTTTTGATCTACTCATTTACTGATGGGCACTTAGGCTGTTTCCAGTACTTGGCTATTGTAAATAATAAGAGCGGAAGGGAGGGAGAAAGAGAGGGAGAGAAATATTGATGTGCAAGAGATATATCTATTGGTTGTCTCTTGCATGCCCCCAACTGGGGACCTGGCCGGCAGCCTAGGCATGTGCCCTGACTGGGAATAGAACAGGTGACCTTTTGGTTCACAGGTTGGTGTTCAATACTGAACCACACCAGCCAGGGCTATTTTGTATGTTTTAAAAATATACATTTTATTTTATTTTTAAAATAGTTTTGTTTTAGATTTTATTTATTTACTTTCAGAGAGAGGAGAAGGCAGGGAGAAAGAGAGGGAGAGAAACATAGATGTGTGAGAGATACATTGATCAGTTACCTCTCATATGTCCCCAACTGGGGACCTGGCCTGCAACCCAGGCATGTTTCCTGACTGGGAATCGAACCAATGACCTCTTGGTTTGCAGGCTGGTGGTCAATCCACTGAGCCACATCTGCAAGGGCACTTTTTATTAAAATGATATCATACTGTAGGGATGGTCCTGCAGGTTTTAAAAATTTTAATGATACCACTAAGTGCAACTTGCTTCTTCTCCCTACTCAATAGGCTTTAAAAAACAAAATTTTAAACAAAATTATATTTTATTGATTCTGCTATTACAGTTGTCCTGATGTTTCCCCCTTTACTCCCTCTACCCAGCACCCTTCACTCCCTCAGGCAATCCCTCCATCTTTGTTCATGTCCACGGGTCATGTGTGTAAGTTCTTTGGCTACTCCCTTTCCTATGCTGTACTTTACATCCCCATGGCTATTCTGTAACTGCCTATTTGTATTTCCTAATCCCCTCACCTCTCACTCATTTTCCCACACCCCCCTTCCCATCTCTATCTTTAACCTTTGGCATTTTAATTATTATGTGTCTTGAGGTGGACCTCTTTGCATCCATCGTGTTTGAGACTCTGTGCTTCCTGGACTTGCATGTCAATTTCCTTCACCAAATTAGGAAAGTTTTCTTTCATTATTTTTTTGCAAATAGATTTCCAGTTTCTTTTTCTCTTCTCCTTGTGGCACCCCTACAAAGTGAATGCTGGATTGCTTAAAGTTGTCCCACAGGCTGCTTATGCTATCCTCATTTTTTTTGGCTTCTCTTTTCTTGTTCTGATTGGTGTTTTTTGCTTCTTTATGTTCCAAATCATTGATTTGATTTTCAGCTTCATCCACTGTACTGTTGTTTCCCTGCAAATTGTTCTTTATTTCAATTAGTGTATCCTTCGTTTCTGACTAGATTTTTTTTATGCTGTTAAGGTCCTCACTAAGTTCCTTGAACATCTTTATAACCAGTTTTGAACTCCTTGAACTTTTTATAACCAAGTTTTGAACTGCATCTGATAGATTACTTATCTACATTTTGTTTAGTTCTTTTTCTGGAGTTTTGATTTGCTCTTTCATTTGGGCCATGTTTTTTTGTCTCCTCATTTTGGCAGCCTCCCTGTGTTTGTTTCTATGTATTAGATACAGCTACTTTGACTCCTTGTTTTGGTAGTGTGGCCTAATGTAGTAGATGTCCTGTAGGGTCCAGTGGCACAGCCTCCCCTATCACCCAAGCCGGGTAATTGAGGTGCCCCCTTCCTGTGGGCTGAGTACACCCTCCTCTTGTGGTTGAGCCTTGGTTGCTGTTGGCAGATCAATGGGAAGGATTTATCCATGTCAATCAGCTGCAAGGATTGGCTATGACCATTTATCTCCAACATCCATCCTCTGGGGAGGATCAGCTTTGCAGGGGCAGGGTGGTCATGCTCTGACATGGTCTGTACCTGTCCACTGGGTGTGCTGGCCCTGGGGTTTCCTGGGTGGTGCTGGCCAAGGTCAGCCGCCACTTGTGTTTTGCCTGGGGCCGCCCTGCCAGAGTGATAAAGCAATCTGAGATGGCTGCTACTTGTGCTGGGCTTGGAGATTTCCAGGAGAAGCCAAGCTGTGAACCTAGGCTGCTAGTTCCGGGCTTGTGGCTCACGGAGGCCAGCTGCTACTTGTTTAAAAGGATTTAAGAAGTTGTGAAGCAAGAGCCAAGACCAACCATTCATATGGAAAAACAGCTTGGGTGGGCTGGTAAGTTGGGTGGGATGGAGTCTCTGGGAATCTGCAAGGCAGGTCAAACTGTGTTAGCTAGGTTGATGGAATCTTAGATACAGCACCCATCTGCTGCATTTGTAGGGGGAGGGCCCAGAAAAGGGACAGTGGCTCTGCTCACCTTGATACCAGACACCTCAGCCTCCCCTTAAGCTGCCACCCTGTTGCCAGAGCTCAGAGGGAGTAAGTCTGAGTTGGTGAATCCATGTGTGGGTTAAGAGGAACTGCTTAGGGCTCCACAAGTGTCTTCCACTGATTCAGTCCCTGCTGGTTTTTGCAGCCAGAAGTTGTGGGGACTTATCTTCCTGGCACTGGAACCCTGGGCTGGGGGGCCTGGTGTGGGGCTGGGACTCCTTGCTCCCGAGATATCCCTCCCAAATTTTTATCCACCACACGTGGATGTATGACCAGCCTATTCTGTGTCTGCACCCCTCCTACCAGTCTGGGTGGATGTGGTTTCTTTTTTTTTTTAATTTTTTTAAAGATTTTATTTATTTATTTTTAGAGAGAGGAGAAAGGAGGGAGACAGAGAGAGAGAGAAACAGCAATGTATGGTTGCCTCTCACATGGCCCTCATAGGGGACCCGGCCCGCAACCCAGGCATGTGCCCTGACTGGGAATCGAACCAGGACCAGCTGGTTCCCAGCCCGCGCTCAATCCACTGAGCTACACCAGCCAGGGCTAGGATGTGGTTTCTTTAATTCCATAGTTGTTAGACTTCATTCAACTCAATATCTGTCGGTTTTGAGTGATGGTTGTCCTATATTTTAATTGTAATTTTGTTGTGGTTGTGCAAAGAGGTGAACCATGTCTGCTTACCCCGCCATCTTGACTGGAAGTCCTTAATAGGCTTTTGAAATACATCCACATTGCTAGATATTGTTTATTCATTATAAATGCTCTTTATTTCATTGAAAAAAATGCTACAATTTATGTATTGTGCCTACTGACTGTTTCCCCTTTCTTATTACATACATTGTTAAAATTGAATGAATAGCCTTGTTCAGGGCTCCTGTGCTTATATGCAAGAGTTTCTGCAAGCATATACCTTTTAAAAAGTACTTTTCCCCTTTTGAAAAGTGCTGCTAACCAAAACACAAAGCTATTTATTTTAATTGAAATAAAAATTCCCAAAATCTCAGTCTTTTGTGCTGTGGTGAAACTTGTTACAGACTCCACCTAAATCAGCTCAGTTGGAATTAGCAGTTCCTTACCTCCTCTCACCTCGCTGAGAAAACCAACTTACTGAGCTGCAATGAACAATTCTGTCTTCCAGGCCTCAGAATGGACTATAGAGGATGGAATCTGTCAACCCCAGGGCAGATTCTATTCTTGAGGTCTCTGTGGAGGTTAACAATGTATTTCTTTCAAAATGAAATTTATCTAAAAAAATGAAAAAGTCAGTAGATGGCAAGCCTATCAAATCGTTTAGTTAATTTAGCAGACAATTGTTTTATATATTAACTTCAATATCTTGTATTTTATTTTTCTAAAGTTAAGCTTCTTTTCCCCTTTCTATCTCTATCCAAATTACATTTACCTTGGCTTTCCTCTGCACTCAAGTCCTAGTCCTTTCTACCCAGATGACTAACCTGTCTCTTTGCAACTTTCATAATGGAAAAACCCTGAACTAAGTAATAATGATATGGGAAGAGTTTGAGCTTTTGCTGCAGAATTGGTTCTAATTCTGGTTCTACCAGCTGTGTATCCTTAGGCAACTTACTTAACCTCCTGAGCCTACATTTCTTTTTCTGTAAAATGAGGATCACCTCTTGGTGGTATATTTTGAGGAATAAATGAGAAAATGCTTATAAAATTCCTTAAAAAAAGAAAAGAAAAAAGCTATTACTATTTCCCTTCTCTGCTGTAGAGTATCTTCAACTCTTAGTATACATAAGAATCACTGGGGAGCTTGGTAACATTTCTAAGTCTCCAAGAGATTCTGTCTTAGGAGGTCAAGGTTGAGACCCAAGAATCTTGGTTTCAAACAAGACCTTTGGGTAATTTTGAAGCAGATGATCAATAGAAATACTTTTAGAAATGTACTACCCTTGATTTTAAGTCTTCCTTTGTTAGTAAATAGTTTATAGTTATGGGAAAATTATTCCCAATTTCTGGGCATTATATTTACTCAAATATAAAATGAATGACTACAGCTTTATGGTCTCTACTGGCTGTAAAACTGAAACAATTTTATTTATTGATTTACAGAGGGGGAGAGAGAGAGAATGATTTGTTTGTTGTTCCATTTATTTATGCATTAATTGGTAGATTCTTATATGTGCCCTGACCGATGATTGAACCTGCAACCTTGGCATATTGGGCAATGCTCTAACCAACTGAGCTACCTGGCCAGGGCTCATAATCCTAAATTTTTGATCTAGTGATCTGTTGCCACTTTTGGCAGAGGTTTCATAGTGGTACTTAATAGTTTCATTCTTTGGGAACTCAGATTATTCTTCTTTCTGTTAAAGTTCTGATAAAACTAGCTCAAGCAAATATAATTTCTTTTTGAAAATACAGAGATATCTTCATTTGAAAAATTATTTTATGCCAGGATGCAATTGGGCCTCAGGAATCAGGGACTAGTGCACATTAGGAAAATCAAGTTCTCCGTTTGTCTGTTGTTTTTTCTTTGCATCTTGGCCTCAGTCTCTTGGCTTTTTCTGCCATCTAGTCTGCATGGTAGAAAGTGGCCATGGCCAATACTCCTGAGTTGACATGGTTCTTCCTTTTTAGAAAGCAGTCAGACTGTGGCTGGAATGTGTTAATTGCATTCCAATTGCTAGGCAAGGAACTGTGATTGGCTTATACTGGGTAGAGTGGCACCGACTTCTGGCTATTGCCTGGGAGTCAGGGTCATATGGTAAGGATGGCCCTGGGAGCCCTGCCATTGTTCTCCCAGGCTGGAGGTGGTAAAGGTAGTCTGGGTTATATATTTGCCAAATTTATGAAAGCATTTCACCCACTGAAGAACCATATTATTGTATTTTGCATAAGACCATTAAAATCAATTCTCATGGAAAAAAAACATAGAAGGAGGGAGAGATAAGCTAAAAGAAAAAGTAGGTTTGTGTTTTTATTCTTACTTATGTACCAGATAGTGTAGAGCCTTCTACAGTCACTTCTGCTGGACTGTGCTATTTAATCAATACTGTATTTTTAAGTTGCTTTTGCATATAGTTTTCTTCTTTTACAGTTATATAATTTTGCAATATAAAATCTTTGTCATCTTTGTTTTATAGATTTGGATTTAATTTTTCAAATGAAGAGAAAATTATGTGAGGCTATGCAGGGTATTAGTAGGAGCACAGGCTTTTGAATCAGACCATCTTACATTTTAATGTTACCTTTATTTTTTGATGACTATATGATTACTTGACTGCTCTGTGAAATGAATGTAATAATCCTTATATCATGGATTATTTGAGAATCAAATGACATGGCATTTTTGGCTTTTATACTATGTTTCCCAGGTAGTGGGTGCTCATTGAATGAGAGAGATTATCACTGTTACTTTGTTTTTTAGAATGTAATTGGTGATCTTCATTTTATTCTACTCATGTTAAAGACTGACTACATCTTGAGCTTTAAATATATCAGTGTTTTTTGAAGGTAAAGGCATAAAGAACTTTTTAGATCTGAAAATTTAGGAACTAGAATGTGAAAGAGGAAATATTTTTATATTGATAGTTCACTGGTTTGTATGTATGTATGTATATATTAATGGTTTTAATGAAGTATCTTTTTGATCTGTTATTTAGCATCAAACCGGAAGAGAAGCAAAACTCTACAAAAATTTATCATGTGTGGAGCTCCTTCTTAAAAGAAGAAAAAAGTGATTATTGTGACTATGGATCGGAGCAAACGGAATTCAATTGCAGGATTTCCTCCACGTGTGGAGCGTCTTGAAGATTTTGATGGAGGTGGTGGAAATGATGGTAACATGACCCAGGTGGGAAGAGTTTGGCCATCTTCATATCGAGCTCTTATAAGTGCTTTTTCCAGACTGACACGGTTAGATGACTTCACCTGTGAAAAAATAGGCTCTGGCTTCTTCTCTGAAGTGTTCAAGGTGAGTGATGCCTCAGCTTTTCTCATATTGTCTTGTTGATGGTCAGCTTCACTGCAGAATTGATAGTTGTGTTTAACTAGGACATAGGCTTTGCCATGTTTACAAACAGATACTTACAAACTTCAGTGTGCAAGTATCTGTTTGAATCCTGCTTTCAATTCTTTTGGGTATTTACCTGTGAGTGGAAATATTGGGTCATATAATAATTCTGTGTATAACTTTAAAAAAACAATTGTAAAATACACACAACGTAAAATGTACTGTCTTAATTATTTTTAAGTGCACACTTCAGTAGTGTTAAATATATTCACATTGTTGAGTAACCAATCCCTAGGACATTTTCATCTTGCAAAACTGAAACTCTGTACCCATTAAACAACTTCCCCTCTTTTTTCCCCCAGATCCTGGCAACAACCATTCTACTGCCTGTTTCTATTAGTTTCACTACTCTAGATACCTTAAATAAATGAAATCATGTAGAATTTGGGTTGTGTGTGTGTGTGTGTGTGACTACCTTATTTCACTTAATCTAACTTTTTAAAAAGATTTTATTTATTTATTTTTAGAGAGGGAAAGAGAGGGAGAGAAACATCAGTGTGTGGTATGTGGTTGCCTCTTGTGTGCCCCTCACTGGGGACCTGGCAGCCCAGGCACGTGCCTGACTGGGAATTAAACTAGCGACCCTTTGGTTCGCAGGCCAGCGCTCAGTCCACTGAGCCACACCAGCCAGGGCTGATGCACACAAGTCTTTAACTTTGATTAAGTTCAATGTATCTATATTTTTTCCTTTGTAGCCTGTGCTGCTGCTGCTTCTGGTGTAATATCCAAGAAATCCTAGCCAAATTCAATATCATGAAGATTTTCCTTAATGTTTTATTCTAAGGGTCTTATAGTTTTAGCTCTTCCATTTAGGTCTTTGTAATTTATGTAAGCTAATTTTTGTATGTAGTGTAAGGTAAGGGTCTAACTTTATTCTTTTGCACGTGAATATATAATTTTCCTAGCACCAGTTGTTGAAAACACCAATCTGTCCCCACTGAATGGTCTTGGTACCCTGTCAAACATTAATTGACCATATGTGCCAGGGTTATTAACTCATTTTAATTTGTATGCTTCAATTATCAATGTGGTTCTTTTTTGTTTATTGGTCACTTATATAATTGGCTTATATTATTACCTGTATTTTTTAAAGAAATCCTGATAATAGTTCTTCATTACATGTATTGCAGGTATTTTCTCTCTGCCTGTATTTTGTTTTTTGTTTTTGTTTTAAAATTTATGTAGTTAGATCTATCAATATTTTCATTTGTAAAATTTGTGGATTTTATATTTTGTCTAAGAGATCCTTCCCACTGCAGGCTTTTGAAAATATATGCT
>PVJI01019571.1:0-30722 GCA_004026765.1 Micronycteris hirsuta | reverse complement strand
CTGGGAGCGCAGGGGGCGTTTGAAGCCAAGGTGGCATTGTTCGCGGCCTTATTCAAAAGCGGAATCAATGGCAGTAAGTTTTCTGTCTTTTAGAGGCCAGTTCCCTGACTGGTGGGTGAGTCCAGCACATGGCCCTGGGCGGGGCCTTGTCTCCTTTGCTCCCCAGCGAGAGTCCATCATTGCCCATCTCGTAGCCGCACGCTCATGTGCTTACCGCCTCTCCGTGCACGCCGCTGTCTCTGTTGTCTCTGCGTGAACGTCTGAAGTTCCCACTGAGATTCTAAAGCTGGGGCAAAAACAGTCCAAAAAAAAAATAAATAAGTCCTGTCGACTTATTTATCCATCCATCCATCCATCCATCCAAAACACATTCATTTACTCAAAGTCCCCCTGGCACCAAGGACTGGTTCTCTTCCTTTATAGTCTTTGTTTCATTTTTATTAAGCAAATAAAGTCATAGATGTCTTTAAAAATGGAAATTTTTACTCTAAAATATTTTAATGGAAATATTTCCTATTTTTCCCACTTCTGCTACAATTATATACAGATCTTCAATTATGGACTTAAAGTTTACACTATATAATTTTTCAAATTTCATGCTTAAAGTGACCGTTTTCATTAACAGAATGACGGGTTTTACACCAAGCCCCTGAATTGAGTGACATGTCACCTGTGGGTGACATGAAGACCAGCAGTTGCCGCTCCCCATCCTCTAGCGTGGAGGGCTGCTCTGTGAGGCGTCCCCAGGGCCCCCACCTACAGCTCCTCAGTGGGATTCCAGGTGTCACTGCTCTCGTTCACCGCTGGACCCCTGATGCCTGATACGGTGCCTGGTGCCCAGCCATCTTCATAAAGATGGCAGCAAAAATGGCAGCAGATAAGGTGGACAAGCAGACGAGAAAGCAGACCCTAATAGATGCTGAGGAAAGCAGTGGGTCCAGGGAAGCAGGAGAGCACAGCTGTGTGGGAGGATGGATGGAGGGAGCGATGCTGGGTGAGGGACCCTGGACGGCAGGCAGGATGTGAGTGGACGGAGTCGTGCGTGTGGAGGGACCCACATGTGCACAGACAGTTAAAGCAGGACAGGGAATGCAGACCGTGGCGCGTGTCTGGAAATGGGTGGGTCGTAGTCCAGACACTGAGGAGCTGGAGGGGCAGGGCCTGGACACGGAGGGGACTGGAGTGCCAGCCTAAGGCGCGTGGCTGGGTCCAGGGCCCGGGGAGTAATTACGGTGGGTTCAGAGGGGGACCCGCATGGCAGGCTGCGCTTGAGAAAGATGGATTTTATGGTGGCTGTAAAATGAAGCCGAGGGAAAAATACTGGAACGTGGGAGGAGGGAGGGTTTTAACAGCGTGAGGAAGTGAGGGCTCTCGGAAGCAGCGCCCTGGCCTTAGACCGAGAGGGAGTGCATTTCAGATGGGAGTGGGGTCTGCTGTGCTCGGCAGCTGGGAGGGGCTGCAGTCAGCAAGAAAGGAGTCCAGGAGGACTCGGGTTTTGAAGGTGGGTGAATAAATCAAGAATAGTAACTGGCGAGGAATACCGAGCGTAGGAATTTGGGGAAAGTTGTGATAGTTTAAGTACATTAAATCCTGAAATGTTTTCCAGAATCCATTCTGTACCCATGATCTATTCAAATGTGATTCTTCATGGTGCTGTCTCTGGGCCCCCTTCGACCTCTGTAGTAGCACGCCACCATAGCGGACCCCAGACAGGTACTCCGGTCACAGCTGAAGAACTCCCTTCTCCCGATAGGTGACAGCTGGGTTTCCACTCTTCGGTGGCAGCAGAGTCCCAAGTGTCTCCCGCCCTGAGGATTTCTTCACTCACGTGCATTTCATTTGATCTGCTTACCTTCTCTGAATGCGGGCGATGCCGTTTTTGTTTTGGGTTGGAGATGATTTGATTCATGCACGGCTGTCTGGAAGAGCCCACGTCCTCCACCTGTCCTGTCTTCAGGGCAAAGGCTCTCAGCCCACGACTCCTGCATTGCCACCTGACCCTCGGGGTCCTGGCCTGGGTGTAGAGTGGCCCTGCAGAAGCGACTTGTGTTCCAGGAATTTCATTTAAGGTTGGGGGGCTGATTGCTGACATATAACTGACGTTGGTATGAACGTGGAAGTCAGCCCCACCAAAAATGGGAATAATCAAGTGACTGCCTCATAGCCTTTCGTGAAAGTGGTCAGAATATGAAAACACATTCGAGTGTTTTCTGAGCCTTGAAACACACATCTGTAAAAGCGACACTCTGTGGCAAGGTTTCTCAGGCATGTTTGACCACGGAACACTTTGAAGTTGTGTGACGTCACCTTGGGAAACTGTGAGGTGGCCATGAAGTATAAGTGTGCTCAGGCTGAAGGTCAGAATTAAAAAACAGTCTCACAGATAAATGAGTGGTGAGAAAAATCAACATTTCATTCACTGTTTGAAACTTTGTAACAGAATGATGTCAATTGGAGGATTCAGCTATTTAATTACTAATAAAAGGAACTCATTCATACACTCAGAACGTAAGACGAGCCCCACAGCTTGGACCAGCGGCCCTTGGTCAGACCACAGGTCCCCCTGACAGGCCAGGGGCAGGCGCTGCCCACGTGTCAATGGTCAGTCGCAGGTCGCCTTCTGCACCAGCCCATCATCATTTGCGCAGCTTTCTGGAAGGTGGCACCGGGTTTGTTGATAATAAGACATTAACACAGAGTAATCAAAACAGCAATAGAAATCTGTTGGGTGCTTTTCTTACCTACAAAAACTAGGCATTACCCAATATCTGGGTTGGACTGGGTGCTGGTCAGGGCTCTTTAGAGAAACAGAGCCCATAGCGGAGGGAACCAATGCGCCCCTCTGCCTGTCTGCGGCAGTCGGGCCCCAGCAGGCCGGCCGGCCCACCGCGCCACTAAGACCTGCACCGGGCCCTCCACCGCGAGCGCTCGCTCTTCTGGAGACCCCAGCAATGATGTTCCCGCCGCCAGGCATCCCTGAGCCCAGTCAGGTCAACATGTGGAGTTAGCCAGCACAGCCTCAAGCCCCTCTTTCCACATCCTGTGGAAGCCTCAGCCCCTTTAAGGCTTCCCCTGTCCCAGGATTCACAGTGCAGAGCACCCCTCCTTCTCCCAAGTCCCCTGGAATGTCGACCCTGGACTCTTCTCCTGTGTCCACAGGACGGCCACTCCATGGGCGCCCTGACTTCCGGGGAGATGACTGGGGGTCTGAGGGGAGGGCCCTCACCACGCAGCTGCCGTTCCTCCCACCCACACTTCGTTCCCCCTTTTGCATGCTTTCTCCAGAAAACTCGGCACCATCTCGCACCCTGCAGGTCTTGCTTTCTACTTCATCAAGACATTCGGGCTCTCTCAAATGAGTTTATGATGAATACAATTATTTCCAAAATGAACTTTGGAAGGAAGAAATAACCCCAGCCACTGTTTCGGATTTGATGAATCCAGCTGTCTGTCACCGGCCAGTCACGCCCCAGGGAACACAGTTTGGGAAGTGCCGTAGCTGCCTTTGCTCATCGTCTTTAGGTTTTGTCTTAAAATGCCACTCTGCAGAAGAAAACCAGCTGATACTTTGTCAAGTGTATCATGTTATTTCCTTTTCGGTTTTCTGTTTTTTTAAATCTAATTTCCAACTCACAGAAAGGTTGCGAGACCTGTGTAAGAAGCTGTCATGTGCCTGTCCCCCGTCCCCCAGTTATGTTTTGTCCTATTTGCTTTATCACTGTTCTTTTTCTCTCCATATAAGGCATATAAAGTAATGGATGTGTGTTACTTCTCGTGAACCATTTAATAAGTTGGAGGCATTTTCACTAAATATTCCAGTAAATTTTCAGTATATTTTTCAACAAGAACATTCTCTTACACCATTGCAGTTTATCAAAATCAGGAAATTTTATGGTACAATGCTATTATCTAAGAGATTGTAGTCACGTTTGGTGAATTGTCCCATTAATGCCCTTCATAGTTACTTTTCTCCTGTGATCCAGGACCTCATCCAGGATCGCATCTGTCCTTGTCCTGTGCATTAGTCTCCTGCACATCCGGAGCCATGTCTCACTGTTTCTTTGTCTTCCTCGACACGTATTTGAGAAGAACACAGGCCAGCTCTTCTGTGGAATGTGCCCCCTGAACAGATTCAGTCCAGGGCGCGGGCCTTGCTCCTGAGGACCCAGGTCACCTGCAGTGAACGCTGACCTCAGCCGAGTGAAGCCCAGGCTGCCGTCAGTTCTAACGCCCAGCCTGCCCCAGACAAAACTGTGATAGGGCTGCTAACTTCCGAACTCCCGTCTGCTGCCTCCGTTGCCTTAACTAGGCACTTGGGTCCAATCCGCTTCTTTATAAACTGGTCTTGTGATTCAAGCATTCATGAACAACGTAACTGCTGATGATGTCTTCTTGCTCACATTTTGACGCTAGGCTATAGAGTAACTCACTGTGAGTTGTTTACTTCTTTACGTTCTTCCATGTCAGGATGCTGTCTGCTTTCCTCAGACACATCGCAGTGTGTTACCTGAGAACTACTTCTTAGGAACACTCAGCCGAGCTTTTCTCTGGGTCTCAATATAACCGTGAACATATTGGCAGAAAAAACAATACGGCAACATTTATTTAGACTATAAAATACTCACGCTGACTTCCCATCATTGTATAACTTTTCTTTTGAAATTGCCTTTAATGCCACGTGTGGTTCTCCGAGGGGAGGACTGGCCTCGTTTCTGACCCCAATTGAGTGAATCTGTGTAATCATTTACTTCATTTACAGCTTTGGCTTTGCATGACTTTCGACTAATTAAAAAAAAAATAGAAATGACCTTCAAAGATGAGGATTTTCCAGTATGGCTATTCCATATTCTCTGAAGGGAATTCCAAAAGCCGACTTGTGAGAGCAGAGGTGCTATTATTAGCCGCAGCCTGTAACTTCCCAGGGCTACTGCTCCGAACGCCCGTTCCGGTGTCTCTGTTCCGCATGTTGTTTCCGTCCCGGGCGCCCCCCCTGCCCCCCGGTGCCATCTGTCCATTTCCTCTCGCATGCTCCCCACCCCATCTACGAGATCGACTTTAAATGGTAATAAGCTGAAGATGATCACATTGATAATGGCAACGCCTGTTATTAATGAATCCCCTCATTAATGTGGCAAATGCTTGGGATTCCTGGGTGCATACCGGGGAATACACTGATGGGTCAGAAGCAGCCCATCCTTGACTTGACAGCCCACCTTTCACCTCCCGGGTCCTCAGTGTGATGGGGCGACCGGTGCCCTTCTCTCAATGCCCACCTTCAGGACTGCACGCCCCCAGTCCTTCCTGACCCCTGGGTGTGCATGGTGTGCCTCCTTAAAGGGACAGGCATCCAAAGGGTGAAGGAGTTGTTTGCAGTCTGATTGAGGCCATAGAGCTTTTTCATGTGTTAAAAAAAGGGGGAGACGGTTAGATTTAAATTCCTATGAACCCCTGGGATGGAGGAAACAGGGGACCAGTGCTCACAAGGGAGGGGAGGCCGGCGTTTTGGAGGCGGTGGGTTTCATGGGGAGTGTCAGAGCAGACGCCATCATGGGGGGGCCGGGCGGAAGGACAGGGCTGTGAGCTGAGCCTGTGCTGAATGGGGGCATTGCCGCGTTTCCCTGATTTTAAGTAAGGCTGTTGAAATTGGCCAATATTTTGAATTCCCTTTATTTCTGAACATTTTGGTTGAGTCTCTATTTTTCGGGTTCTCATAAACATTAGCTTCTTGGAAAAAGTTAAATTTGTCTTGGGTTAAAACTGCTGTGAACTTACATGATCTGCTGCCTTTTACAGCAATAAAATTGTCATTCAGGGCAAAAAGGTAAGCCGAAGGGTAGATTTCTCTAATCTTATAAGTCGGAAAAATCAAATCAATCTTTGAACAGGTCAGTCACTAAATTGAATTTCTTTTTCCTTACAAGGATCCTCGATTCAATGCAGAAGTTGACCGAATTACCGGCTACAGGACACAAAGCATTCTCTGTATGCCAATTAAGAATCATAGGGAAGAGGTAAGCCAATTTTCCATTTTATAAAAGGTCATCTGAAAACATTTGTCTTTTCGAAAAAAAACTTGCATACTTATGAATAATACTAGAGTGACGAGTTAACTATAAAGTACTTAAAATGTCCTGCTTGATATTTTTAATTTAAATTTTAGTTTTAGGGTTGTACCCTGATAGAGACTTTGCTGTGACTTAGAAATAGACTTCAGACCTTTCATTTCCTTGCCAGCCCGCCCCCTCGCTCCCCCCATGACTTTATTCCACCCATGATATGCAATCGTGGCTGTGGCTATGATCAATTGATTTCATATATGTTAAGTGATTGATTGAGTAATGCTCTTTCCTAAATGGTTATCCAATTACAATGACTATCAGAAAATTTTAAGGTTCATCTGCAAGCTTTTTCTAATTGTTGCACCTGTTTTCAATGTATTTATTGAAAAAAATCTGCGTGTAAGAGGACCTGGGTGGTTCAGCCTGTGTTGTTCAAGAGGGGGAACCGCCAGTTGCCTGGTGGGTGTGTGTGTAATTGTGTAAGAGACCCCCAAGCTCTCTCCAAAAGTAGCTGAGCCACGTGCATTCTTAGCAGCGATGTCTGGTTGCTCCATGTCCTCGGCACCCTGGGCATTGTCAGCATGTGACATTTTAGTCCACTCTAGTGGGGACGGTTTAAATTTGGCTATGTGGACACACAAGCCCACCCTCAGCCACGGGCCGTCTGCTCCTCACAGGTCTGGCTAGAGCGGGTGCAGGCCCAGGTCCCTAGGCTGTGGGTGTCCTGGGATTCCTGCCAGATACCCAAGTGTCCTCCCCACCCCTACCTGTCCCATGCTCCACATCCTTTCTGTATCTCCGTTTTACCTGTGATCCCCTCACCAGCTGTCACCATTCCCTCACACCAAGCACTCCAGGAGATAAGAAACCACCGGGAACTTCCCTGGGGGCTGGAGAGCTTGACCGAAGGGAGGGTTTGCACACCCGGCTTTAACCCTCTCGCTGCCCCCACTCTCGACCCACTGCCTCTGCACCCCCGCCCCAGGCCCACATCCCATCCTGTGAGAATTGTCTCCACAGAAGAGGATGATGAGAAACAGAAGAATAGAACGCTCTCAGCCAGGCTGTGGTCATCTGAGGAAGTAACTTGGCCGCCAGAGGAGTGTGGCCGCCAAGAGGATGCAGCGGATGACTTCCAGATTTATCTTCCCGTTTGTGGCCACGTAAACAAACTCAGGCCAGGGTCAGCTTCTGTCCACACTCGAAAGTCCTCTTTCTCCCACGGAGCTTTTGACATCAGAATGGAGAGTCGCAGTGAGGGTTTGCGGAGTGACGTTAAGACGTTTGCTCTTGGGCGGAACCCTGTCTTCACCACTCACCTGCTGAGAGACTGGACAGAACGGTCCCGCCCAGGAGTTTCCTACACAACGGGGCTGATGAAGCGCTGGCCCGGCCCTCTAGGGTCGTGAGGATGGCGCTTCTTGCGTGCGAAGCGCACCACGCAGTCCCTGGCGCATGGGGAGTCATCAGTGCAGGCCAGCTGCTCGTCCCTTAAAGAGACAGAACTAGCAGGGCTTATAAGACAGACAGGGAGTGACAAAGTTGTATGAACAGGTCATTGGCCACAGACCAACCAGCCAGCTGGGGTCACATGGTAACGAGCACTGTCCACCGCTGAACAAGCACCCCGGGCCTCAAAGGAGAAAGAAGGCTTTCTCTGGTTTTTCTCGCACATGAGACAAAGTGAATCTGGCATCTTCTCTGTATTCGGCCAATGCCAATGCGCGCTAATTACCAAGGAACCTACAGTGAAAAGTGAATATTGACTATTTATTCATTGTTTACAAAATGCCCTGGTACCTTTTAGAGACCCTGGTTCTCAGGGCACAGGCATCAGCTCTGGCGGACTGCTTGAATGGAGCAGCTGAGTGTCAAACACAAGAGGCTGGGCTGTAACAGTGCAGGGAACTCAGGAAGACTTTTAAGATTTGGTAAAATGTATAAACTCTTTTGTCTCTTCCTCTGAGTTTCAGGAGTTCTTTTCCCTACTGTTCCATTCATGAGGCTGGTAGATGCAGTGACCCCTTTTTAGAGGTCTGGTTCATAGACATTCCTGAACTTCTATGGCAAATGTTTTTTTAAATCATAGAGCATAGCTTTTTACAATCTCCCTCCTTCGGCTCCCTTCTAAGAGGAGAGGGTTAAGGAGGAAAGTGGAGGGGAAACTGGAGAAGCCTGAGAAAGCTAAAACAATTTGTTTGGAAAGGTCAAAGAGCAACTGGCTAAAGAAAATGAAGACAAAAAGACACAGGGCCGGGGGAGAGGAGAGCCGGCCAGGCTGGGTTCCGGGGTGAGGACTGTGGGCTAGGGCTCTGGCAGTAACTGCCCACCCTGTGGACACTCTCCTGAGGACCTCGGATACATTGATTCGCTTGATCTTCAACCCAACCGTAGGAGGTAATCATTACCTTCCACACTTAACAGATGAGAGAACACCCAGCACGACCCGGGCGCTCACCCAAAGCCCCGCAGGTCGGCCCGGGCGGAGCTGAGATTCAGACCTGGCGGTCTGTCTCCAGAGTCACAACGTTGGAAGGAGGCTGGGCCCCACGTGGCTCCGTGCAGTGGAGGCCCTGAAGGCGGAGCAAGGAGGCCCGTTGCGATCCAAGGGCTCTGCAGGGCGACGTGTTTGAACCACTGCGCAGGAAGCTCTTTCAGATGGAGGAAGAAGAGCAGGAGTGAGAGGGAACAGGGCCCAGGGTCACATCCTCTGTGGTGTCCCAGGAGGACACTCCCCCAGGGAGAAGAGAGTTATGGGAGTGAGCATCCTGTCCATCTGGGCAGGTGCTCCGGGGAGGAGCCGCGATGGACTGAGCAGTGTAGAGAAAGCCATTTGCAGCGTGAGTGTGGGTTTGGGGACAGCTGTCCCGTGGCTTCCGTACGTGATGCTGGGTTTCGGGGACCTGGCCACTCGTGTTAGTTATTTCTACGCCAGACAGTTTCTTTCCTGTTCAGGAAAGGAGGGCAGGGAAAAGCAGTTCTTCCTCTGCAGCTCAGGCGACCTATTTCTGCCGGGCCGCCCTCCCGAGGCGTTGCTCGCTGTGACGTGGCGGAGACGCGCGTGCTTTATTTTTAGGGCTGCGCCGACGAGGATGAGGGGGACAGCAGGACGTCGTGAAGTGATGCGTGTTCTGTGAACGCTCCTCACCGCCCCGACCTGGGTGTGCTCCCCGGGGTCTTCCAGGCTGAGACCCAGCTTTCTCTTGGTCAAATGTCACATCCAGTCACCACGGAGGAATCTAATTTGGAACCAGAGCTCTTTTGCTCCTTCTCTGTTTTTATTCTGGCATCTTGATTGTATTTCATCACACTTGATGATATACTCATAAATCTTTGATGCAAATGTAACAGGAATTATGATAAATTTTTGAACGATTTGATAAAGGAGCATTTTAGTTAAATATCTAATTACTTATATCTTCCTTTGAAAAAAGCCTACAAGTTTTAAAAAATATATATCGGCTAATTTTTGTGAGATTTTTATAAGATGAATACTTTGGTGAACCAAGAGATTTAATGCCTGCCAAAAATCACAAAGCAAGGCATTAATGGAATTAGATGTGTAATTCCAGCTGTAACATACAAAAAGAAATGTTTGCAGTCTACAAAAGTAAATTTAAGCCATATTGACTGTACTGATTTTAAAAATTCTCGTTTCTCCCCTGCACTGTCTTGTCTGGACAAGTGAGGAGTGAGTCACTATGACATACAGGTGCTTGGCCTTGGCAGAGAGACTATGGAAAACATGAAGCAAGGAAGACACTTGCTCTAAAACCATTTTCAGTGGTAGATGGAGAACTTGAACACCAGACGTTAAAGATCAGCATGAACTAACAGAGCACGTGCTGAATGAGTTCAGTATTCAACGCCCAAGTTCAAGGGGCAGGCTGTGGGTTCGGGGAGCCAGAGCACTGGCCGGGGAGGGATGGAAGCTGGGGTGTCTGCAGAGGGGCCTGCTGGGTGCACCTGTAGCTGGGGGGGAGGGCTCGGGTGGTAGACACCAGCCTGTGATGTCCGGCTCCCGGAGCCGCTGGGGCCTTCTTCAACTTGACCCGTCAGCCTGGAGCAGGTCACAATTTGGCTTTATGCATGGTCCTTCTGTCTGCAGTCAGGCTAGATGCAAATATGGCGACAGAAGGAAGCAGAGTCGAATTGCAGGCTGTTGGTTGATCTGGACCTATTTTAGTCTTAAAGAGCAGGCTCATCCTGTGTTTCTTTAAAAACTTAGGAACCGTCTGCTGCATTTATTCTCCTGCAATATTCTTTCTTGTAGCTTTGTTTCCGAAACAAAGCGAAAGCGCTCACAGAGTTTCTGTTTGCTCCGGACGGGAATGTCACGGTGCTGACCAGCTTGGCTTCTTCCCTTCCCGCGTGGCCCCTTAACTGTCATGGGGATTTCGTCCCAGCCGAAACCCATGGGTGACTGTAACCGAATGCGTGAAATAATCTCATACTGAGACACGCGGGGGGGGGGGGAAGGAATCCGGGGCCACGTGGCTTGATTCCTCTCATCCCAGGAAAAAAGCCTCAAGCGTGGCTTAGCCGGGTTTTTATTGGGAAGCTCTGGATACAGCAAAATGGGAATGGCTATTCATTAGCAATGCAAGATGTTCAGGGCAACCATTAGCATAATCCCTTGGTTCCGGGGGAAGGGTCCCAGCAAGTTAACAAGTCCTAGGAAGTAAATTAATCCAATTTCCCTTAAAGGAATTCCTTTTTCCAAGAGCATGATTTTTACGCAGGCCCGCACGGGAGTGTTAATTTCCACGGAGCTGAGCTCGAGACGTGGAAATTCCCAGGGGGTTACGTTTTTATCATGCGGATGAAAAGAATTCCTGTCACACTTAACCACAGACAAGAGTGTTTCACCAAGAAGAAAACAGCAGCCCCTGTGCTAAGCACAACATGCTTAGAGGCAGCAGATGGAAGCACCGTGCCAGCAGGTTATGTCCCCCAGGCTTCCGGCCTGGCCGGGACAGGAGAGGGGGCGAGTGGAAGGGGAACGCCTTAGCGAGGGCAGGCTGTGCTCACCGAGTCTCCCGTGACGCTCGGAGGGGCACTGGCTGCCGCCTGAGCGCTGTGTCACACAGGACACGGTGCAAGTCTCGCTCGGCACTGCAGGACGACCACTGCAGCCCTTGCTGGATGCGCAACATCGTTAGTGTGACCGATTGTTTACACGTTGAACTTGAAGGACTCATACGTAGGCCCTGAATAGAGACATTAGTGGTCTGCTACCGGTTGCAGGTCAGCGTACACAGTTTCTTTGGGTAACATCTGACCCAGAGTCGCATGACTGGATCATGAGTGGAGGCTGAGTGTCGAATAATTTTCACTTTGTCTCAGAGAGGTAAGGGAGCTGCCGGTGAAATTGTGCTCTCAGTAGATATCCGTGCACACGCCCATATTCGTCTACTAGGAGCCAAGATTACACAGGGAAAGGGCTTTATAAACTGTTAAGTGCTCTATTTCTTCTTATCAAATCCTCATCTAAACATCCTCACTTGCTTCTCCTCTAACAGAGTGGAAATTAACATTCCAGGGCTAAATCAAGTGAAAGAGCAAGAGGGGATGATTTAATAAAAATTTTGAATCATATTTGTTTTTCATCACTTCCTAGCAGTGAAATAAGGTGAAAGCGACTTGGACTTAGAATCCAGGTCTGTTTGATGATGACAAATGACTGGATGATCGTGAGGACTGTGCTAGTGACCTCTCGCAACACAACAAACTGCCCGAAGCCCGGGGATGGTGAATGGACCCCGGGGCGGGGGGTGGGTAGGTGGGGCAGGCCAGTGGCTCTGCCCAGGCTCACTGCTCTCAGGCTAGCAGCCGGTGTTTGTAGGTGAGGCCCGCGTCCCCGAGGGCTCCCTCTGAGGCTATGGGCAGTAGGCCTCAGTTCCTCGCCACCTGGGCCTCTCCCTCGGGGTCCTCACCATGTGCGGACGGCAAGCAGGGCAGGGGCAGCCGCGCAGTGCAGACCAAGTCTCCAGAGCTGTGTGCCATCCCCTCTGGGCTCCTGGTTCCTTATTAAGGTCCAGGCAGCAGCGGGTGCAGCCCAAAGTCGGGGGGAGGGGGGCATCAGGCTCCACCCCTGAAGAGCGGAGGCTCCGAGAGTTTGTGGTGATGCCTTGAAACTGCAAAGGACTAACCGTATTTTGTGGCTTCGTTCTCTTTCCTTAAAACTGGCCCAATGATACAGGAGGACGCTGCCAGTTATTAAAATAATACTTACAACGTCTTTCTCAGTCTCTCGTGTGCTAACCTACCACCTGGCCCACCCGAGGCAGCACAGACTGGGCTTAGGGAAGGGTGCTGGGCTGGCATGGGCCCCGGGACAGCGCGGGTGGCAATTCGGGGGAGGGGTGAGGAGGAGAGGAAGGGACCGGCTTCCTGGGCTGTGGCAAAGGGTTGAGGCTTTACCACGTTCCAGAATATTCTGTCACAAAGGCTGCTCCGCAGGCATTGCAGCTGGCATGGGATTGAAGTCCCTTTCTCCTTAACCTCCACAGGAAGTGCTCACTGCTGTAACCTCATCATCTGTCTGCTCTGGCGTTCCCCGCGCCTGCCCACGATCGGGAGCAACGGCAGGTGTCCAGCATTTGCTGGAGTTTAAACTGAAGGAGGGAGGGGCCGGGCGACAGAACTGCTCCTGCTGGGCACGGGAGGAGCCTGGTTTTATTTCAAGCCAGAGGACGGTTGGTGTCACTTAAAGATCACTGTGACCACAGCGACAAGGACCGACAGCTTTCTTTGCTTCACATCGAACCCAGCGCCCCACAAGCCGACATCCGATAGGTCTAGACAGGCAGTATTTTGCATATGTGTCATACATGGAGGAGGGACTGTGTCTCGGCGCAGGGACGCAAGTGAGGCGGCTTTTGTGATGATTCGGAGTAGACGGGGCTGCGGCCCAGGGGCCAGAGGGGCGGGTTTGCTCCTCTCCATGTGGGAGGTCGAGGGTTGATCTGATGCAGGAATACAGGAAGGAAGAATCTGGAATATGTCCCAGGTTGTTTAGATAGATGTAGTGTGATCGTCCCTAAAATAAAACACGCTGCGAGGAGAATCAGTTTGTAGGGATCCAGACAATCAGCTCCTTTTTTGGACATGTTGTTTTACTGCCTAATGCCCTCTCCTCTCTCCTCCTATGTCGAGGCGGCCTCCCCACCCCCAAGCCCAGCGGATGGCCTGGCTCATTAGCTCCGTGGAAACAACGCCATTAGGAGAATGCTCCCCGCTCCCGTCTCCTTCCCCCACTTGTCAGCTTCTCCCTCTGCGCCAGGCCGGCTCAGCTCACAGACATGCTGCAGCTGTCCCTCCAAAACCGCCCTGGGACCGCACTGGCCCTGCAGGGGCCACTGTGTCTCCGCTGACCACTCTCGTCCCTGGTGCATGGCCATTGCCCCCCACCCTCTCCGGCCTCCTCCACCCCAGCCCCGACCCTCGCCACTCTGTGGAAACCACCCTGGGTGAGAACCCAAGACTCCCGTGGGAAGAGCTGTGATCCTTCTCTGGCCTCACTTTGCCGGGCTGGTCAGTTGCACATGGCAGTGGTGGTGGTCACTTATTCCTCCAGGACAGATTTGTTCGCGTGCTTTCCAGGACCTCAGATTGTCCAGTTGTCCTGTCTCCCCGGCATCCTTTCCGAGTCCTTGGCTGGTGCCCGCCCATCACAACAGGACTCGGAGGCCCAGCCCTGCACCCAGCCCTGCACCCAGCTCTGCCCTGCCAGCACTCCCTCCTGTAGCAACGTCACTTATGGTCACACTTTAGCTGCCACTCGCCTCCTGCCAAATACAGCTCGCTCACCCTGCTCCTTCCACTTAGGCTTGCGTGTCAGCTCTCCCCGACCTACACGTGTCCGACGGGCATCTCGGACTTAGGGTGTCCAACAGATGAGCAGTTACAAAGCAGTCATGGGGACGTCCAGCACAGGAACGGAGTCAGTGACACTGACCACTGTGGACAGGGCGGGGGGTGCTGGGAATGTCAGAGGGACTGCTTCGTGATGTCCATGACGGTCTGACCACCATGCTGTGCGCCCGAAACCAATACAAAGTAACGTTGAGTGTGATCCCCTCTGACACACTGCGTGTGCCCAGACTGGTTCACTTCTGTCCCCCTCACTAGGCCGTCAGGGAGGTGGGGCAAGAACAGGTCGCGGAGCAGGCGTGGTTGAAACGGTGAGACAGGTGCATGAACCTTGCTGACCCAAGACCCTGCAGTATGACTCAAAAGCAGGGGACCAGGATGGACGGACGAATGCAGAACTTCAAGCAGAACCGCCCTGTGGGCTGCGTGGCAAAGGGGGCGGGGCCTCCTGTCATCCCGCTTTAGACAGGAGGCAGGGACCTGGCCAGGTTCGGGAATTTCCCGCTCTTACCTGGTAGCGGCAGAACCGGAGCCCAGACTCAAGGGGTCTTATTCTAAGGCTGTGTTTTCCTCATCCTGAAATAACTCTTCTTTTATCCTTATTAATGAGTGTACCTGAGAAGCTACCAAACAATGCTGTGACTACTTTAGCTTTTAAAAATGCAAATTATGAGCTGGAATAACAATGATAAAATCCAGAGTTGGAGACAATGGCTCCAGGTGTGGTGAGGACCGTGTAGGACAGGTGTGAGGGGTGGCCCGCCATCCTGCTGGTGACGCCCACCGCTCAGAGTGCACCATGAGGTGGTCTGCACCTGAGCTTATGTGGAGATATCTGCTCGGGCTCCTCTTCCACTGGAGGGAACGCATGTAGAGATAAAACTAGGTTTGGGGTGTAACAGCGTATCTCTATGTGAAGGATGTGTGGAGGGTAAGAAAATTACAAGCACACCCACACATTCCCCTGGATCTCTTAGGCTCAATGACATGGGCATCGAGCTTCCCATGAGGAGCTCAGCTGGACCAGCGGAGGCCAGCACAGCAGTCCGAACCCTTCGCTCACCTCTGAGGGAGGGGTGCCCTCTGGGTCCCGGGCACCAGGCGGAATTGTGA
This sequence comes from Micronycteris hirsuta, assembly GCA_004026765.1. NCBI lineage: Eukaryota > Metazoa > Chordata > Mammalia > Chiroptera > Phyllostomidae > Micronycteris > Micronycteris hirsuta. The sequence goes on along the minus strand of PVJI01019571.1, from coordinate 15,675 downwards.
GATTCAGCCCGTCCGGTGTTCTGAGGCATGGAGCCTGCTGTCTTCCACGGTTGCCAGGCTCTTTCCCTTCTGTTGTATCAGAAGCAGGTTTCGGGCGCCCCCTTTGCCCTCTGACCCTCAGAGCTCTGTGAGCACGGCAGCTGCCTGGGCTGTGGGCACGTGGACCTGTCAGAAGGGTGGGCAGGGCTGGACCAGACTCGATCCTGGTGTAGTGGGGCCCAAGTCCAACCCCGGTGTCCAGGCTGAGCCCGCACTGTGCAGGCCAGCTCCTGGCAGAAGGCAGGACTCTGCCCTGAACACAAATCTCAGTTATAAAATAGAACCGAGGCTCCGAAGCTGTTTTCGGCAACATCACGCGTAAAGGTGGGCACAACGGTGCTGGAGGGACTCTGATACAAAGTGCGGTTTGTACAGTATCTACTGAGCATGCAAATGTATCAGTTGTTACTTTGAATGTATTCCCAACTAAGTGAAGAGACCGAGTTTGAAAGAAAGCATTCTGAGGCTGTGCAAAAATGGCTTGGTCTTTGCGTGGGCTCAGGGTCACAATTCCCTGAGCGAGTCTCTTCCCCTCTGCACCTCGGGTGCCCCGTCCCTGAAGCTTCCACCTCGGACACAAACACACAGAGTGTCTCTGAGACAAGGTGGGGGCTGTGGCCGCCACAGAGCTGCTCCGCAGGGGAGGCACAGAAAACCGCCCACTCGCCCCCTCTGGGGTGCAGCACGGCCAGACCAAAGGGGGGGGTTGGGAAGCTGACCCCCCCAAGCCCTGGGCGTGCTGCCAGGGGACACAGCAGGCTGTCTTCTGCCACATAATCTCTGCGTCTCTGGCAGTTTTTACAGGGCACTTAGGAGACTTCTCACAGTGTCCACATGCTGCCCTGTCTCAGCACTGAAGCTGGGTCCCCAGGAGCAAGCTTGTTTCGTGCTTGATAAGAAGGCAGCAGGTCCCTGTGGCCGCAGCACCAGCTGCTGCTGCGAAGCCTCCACTGCTGGCCTGAGCGGATGGGTTTCCTGTGTGCCTGTGGGACCTGGTCTGTGCAGCTCCCTCCCGCAGCCCAGCCGCAGGGCCTGCAGGAGCAGCAGAGCTGCGCCTGCCCCCCCCCCACCCCCCGGGACAGAGGGAGTGGCAGCGGGTGGGGTTAAGAGCGCGGGCTCTGGCAACGGACCTGGAGAGCGTCGCTCTGCCTGTTTGGACGACCTGTTTAGCGTCTCTGCACACCAGCCGCCTCCATGATGAAGGGGGAAAATAACATCCACCTGGAGGGGCCTTGCCAGAGGTTCAATGAATGAGCAGGGGCGAAGGGCTTGTCGCGGGCCAGGCCTGCCCCGCACTTTTGTGAAATGGCAAACTGCTTAGCATGGGGACTCTTTTCTCATTTTGTTAAAATGACACTGGAGACACTGGCCCATGAGCAAGTATTTCTGATGCCAGCTACCTTCAGGGCTCTGCTGTTTACGTCTTCAACTTGCTAGAAGCTCCTCTTCAGCTGGCGGCCTCTCCCTGAACCCCAGGCTGTGGGAGGAAGCCGCAGGCATCCAATCCGTCTTCATATCTGTCTGTCCCCCACCCTGGAGCATCCCCAAAGAGACTCGAGAGAGAAACAGCAGGGGTAGGGGCGCAGGTGGATAAAACGGGTCACAGCCAGATTACGTCGGTTTTTCCTGGCATTTAAAGAAATGTCAAATCCCGGTTCTTAAATTCACCTATAGAACCCTGGCAACCCAAAGCAACAACAAAAAGCTCAAAATCGGCAAAGGCTCACACGGGCGACACGGAGGAGATCACCAGCCGCGCTGGTGCCTCGGTGCCTTAGACCCGGCGCCCTCCAGGGGCCCCTGTGAACAGGCCCCGCCCTAGTCAGACATGGTCAACCTCAGACAAAACCTTTTGTCACCGTTTAGTCATTGAAACTGGAGCTAGAAAGCTGAGAGCTATTTTCAAGCGCTAAAGAGAGTTTAATGGAGGACCATAAAAAGATACAAGATAGTTGGACAATTCTGCTCTTTAAAAAAAAAAATAGTAATGACCCTTGACTGTGTCACAGGCAGGGAGGCTGTTGGGAAGAGCAGGGAACCATTTGACCGGGATGCATCTCTCCTCTGCCCTGCCTTCCTGGGGGGCATTTCAGGCCCTTTGCTTACAGCTGAGGGGCGAGAGTGAGCTAGAAAACAGGGGTGAGACCTCCGTGCCAACGGAGGGCTTTGTATTCCTCGAGAGTGACCTTTAGGGGCCAAGCGCACCTTCCCCTGAGATTAAATCGCAGACGGAGGGGAGCGGATAGAAGGTGTATGTGAGTAGGAAAGAGGAAGCCGCAGGTGAAGGTGTAAGGTTTTCATATGACTGACATAGTACCTCAAACTGAAATGGGAACCAAACAGGTAAGTGAAATACACTTTCCGGCAGAAAGATGAGAAAATTCTTAGTCTTGCTACATCTTTTGTGGAAACTTAAGACATATTCCCAGAGTGTAGCTCCATCTTCTGAAGATAGGGTTTATCTTTCAAACACCTCTGGTCCGTTGAAGTCCAGTTCAGTCTGTTAATCCCTGTTTTGATGTTTCAATAAAACTTCTTTCCCCCAAAAATAAGTCTGTGGAAAGTGAAGTAATTTTCAAGCTCAGAAATTTTAAAAGACATTGGACTATATTCCCACGTCAGGAATTACTTTTACCCTGGTCCTCCTGCATTTTAACTGCTGTGATTGGCCACGGGGTCCTGCTTCATTTTCAGTAAAAGAGCATTAGCCTGTTTGAAATATTTAACCAGCATAAAATCTTCATTTCATCGTATATTTTATTTGAAATGTGATAAAAACTTAGTGTTTTTTTATTGAAAAACCATAAAAAATATTCACATGAAACGTGATTGCCAATGATTTCTTTCACGGCGCAAGCTGAGCTCACAGAATCGAATACAGTGTGAGACCCACGACCTTACAGTCAAACTCCTACAGGAAGAGACACTGCAGTAACCGCTGCAGGGTGCACTCGTTCAGTCACTGAGGGCGTTCGCTCGGCTCTGTAGCTCATTGCTGCTTCAACGCCCTGTGGAGCTTCTTCTGTAAACACAGTTTGGTGAGTTTATACCGATCACGTTGCCCAACGCGGTGACCGCTGTCCTCCCCTTCACCAGGTCGTGGGTGTGGCCCAGGCCATCAACAAGAAGTCGGGGAACGGCGGGACATTCACTGAGAAGGATGAGAAGGTACGAAACTTGTGTCCGGTGTAACGTCTGTCCAGGAAGCTGTGTTCTCTTTAGAGCTCAGGTGGTAAACGCAAGGCCCACGGGCAGAATCCGGCCTTCCCCCTTGTTTTATCCACCCCGGCACCTTGTTTCTACCCGGCGGCAGCGCCGAGCTCTCGCTTAACAGTTAAGGAGTAGTTACGTTTATCCAGCCCTAAAATGACATTCGGCCCTTTGAAGGCAACCGCGAGGCTGATGTGGCCCCTGGTGACAATGAGATTGACACCCCTGCTTTAGCGTGTACAGACCTCTGGAATCGGCTTTGGCTGAACTTGTCGATCACAAAAAGCACTGTGGTTTAAACTGGCTCGGGATGGCTGCAGCCGCCTTTCCTGAGGCAGACACGGGGCTGGCCTGACTGTGGACCACCTGCACTTCTATTCAGTGGGCAGAGCCCCGCTCCATCCTCTCCGTGCCGCCACGTCTCCCAGGGCTGTGTGTGTGCGCACGCGCACTGGGGCCGTGCGGAGGGTGGCATGGACCTTTAAATCTCTCCCTTACCTTTCATCACTGCTATTGAGAAATTCAACCTCGAGTAAAACCCCCTAAAGCAGTGCTCCAGGCCCAGTGCTCCAGGGCAGCGAGAAATTGGAACTGCCTGCCTGGCGGAGCCAACTGCAGAATGTTTCCTAAGCTTTGCCCGCAGACGGCGGGGCGCCAGCGTGGGGACTCAGGCTGGAGGGTGTGCGGTCGGCTGCTGCGAGAGCGGCGGTCGGCATCACTCTGCTGCCCTCGCCTCCAGCTCTGAACTGCTAAATAGTCAGCATAACAGATCCCTGCGCTCCTACTGCTCTCTTAGTGACACCTGCAGGTACTTGGTGGGGAGCGCGGCTGTAGATCGGCTTTGCGTCCCCGTCTGTGGTCCATTAGCCTGAACCCCTCTTGAAAGATTTGCATCCCAAGGCTATAGAATCTCTTGGCAGAATAAATCCATGACTGTGGATTAAAGTGTGTCATGTACAGACGTATTTTAATCAACAAGTGATGTCCTCGTGAGCCCATTGACATAGTAGTATAATGAGGATGACAGCTGCCTGTTAAAAAGAATGTGATTCAGCTCATATTTGCAACTTTACAAGCCCGTGAGCGTTATTTGCTCTGGTAATCAGTTATAAGCTACTCCTGCCTTCTCAGCACAGATCCGGGTCTCACTGCCATTCAGAGACCACACCGAATCTGGCACAGAGCGGGTTCAGTTTCAAATGATGTGAAGAGCCCTGTGTCTTCATCCCACTCCCTTCTCCTTGTTCCTTAGCCAAATGTGTGACAGAGGAGACTGTGTGAACACTTGTCATCCACTGGGGGGCGCCATTGAGCTCGCACCTGCTCTGCATCGGTTCCTAATTCTATGCCGAATAAACATCTCCGCTTTGGGCTTTCTAATATTTATTTCGGCTCTAAATAACTTTGGATACCTTCTATATTTCAAGTAATGTAACAAGACGGTTTTACAGATCGTTCTTATTTGGTGGTGTCTTGCCTGTTTTCCAGGACTTTGCTGCTTACTTGGCCTTCTGTGGGATTGTTCTTCATAACGCCCAACTCTATGAGACTTCCCTGCTGGAGAACAAGAGAAATCAGGCAAGTCTGATACCCAGAGATTACAGAAATTCTTCTTAAATTTTTGTTAAACTTTTATCCAATATGTGTGCATGATTTTTATGCAGTATATGTGTGTGACTGAAAACCCAGAGTACAGACTCAGTTTCGAAATACGTTAGCTGTTTCTTCTAATAGTTATTCTCATTCCCAATTGTCCATGCTCTATCAGTGTTCTGCAGTATTGCTGACTTAACAGGTGCGGGCTCACTGGGCTTACACCACCCTTGGCTGGCACAACCCTTAGCCTGCCAGTACCATTAAGTCACAGGTTTGAGCTATTGGATGGGTTGCATCTGTGATGTTAAATAAGGCTTTCAGTTCTTGCTTTATCGACTAGAGGCATCAACTCTTGCTTTTATTCTTCACAAGACGAGGACCTCAGCGTCCCTCGTCTCTCCTTCCCGATCACTGCTCTTAACTTCCCCTTTCCCGCCCTGACTTTTTCTCCTCGGTTGCCCACATGGATAACATACTTATTGTCTACAGCCAAAGTTAACTTTTCTTACCTTTTGTCTAGGTTAATTCTGAAGTTGCAATTTCAAATAAGGTGTTTATAAGTACTGTGACTGTGTAAATGTTGTTCATGTTAGTCTTTCTGGATGTTTCTGAATTCCATTATTTTTTCCTTGAATGGTTTGCTCTGGTGTAATCCCATGCTAACTCCCATCCCCTGAGACTCTCCATTATTTAGGCATTCTGTTGAGTTCTTTATGTTGGAGATCTCCAAATCAACATTCTCCTTCTCCATCTTTCCTCCTCCAAGGCAAACGACTTCACCCATGACTCTGCACCGGTGTCAGCGTAGAACTTCCTTCACTGCTTCCTTAGGAGGGCTCCTCTGCTCTCCGCTGGATCCCTAACTCCTCTCAGTTTGCTGCTTCATTTCATTGCAGCACATTCTCAGCGAACTCTTTGAGGAAGGGCAGTGGCGAGGCAAGCTTTCCGAGTCCTCACATGTATAAAAATGGCTATTGTACCACTCTGCCAGTTTGGCTGGGTATAAAATTCTCAAACCAAAAAAAAAAAAATCAGTTTCTCAGATTTTAAAGGTAGTGCTTTGTGTTCTAACTAGCATCCATGTGGTTCTGATTCGTGGCTCTCTTAGGTATTTATTTTATCTGTAAGCTTTTTGGATTATTTCCTCATCTTTGCTTTGGTAACTTAATCTCACACAGGACTTTTTTTAAAAAATTCATTATCCTGATTCCTGCTCATCACTTTCAGTCTGGAGACTTATGTCCTTCAGTTTTAGGGATTCTTTTTCATTATTTCTTTGATAGTTCCTCTCCCCTGCTCTTTTTTTTTTTCTTTTTTGAATTTGTGTTAATAAGATATCGGACCTTCCACTGCCTTCAGCTGCTCTGTCCCCCTAACTGGTCCCATGCTTCATTCTTGTCATCCATTCATCAGCACCATTTTCACAGACACAGGTGTGGTCCTGTCACCTTCTTCCTGTAACCCATCACTGTCCAAACTGCTTCAGGAGACATATGGGCCTTCGGGGCTCTTTCTCTGCTTCACTCACCGACCGCATCTCCCCCGCTCTCCTCTTCACACTCACATTCTGTTTGCACAGGAAACTGGACCAAAGTGTGCAGTGTGCTGCCGCCTCTCAATTCAGCTCTTCCTGGCTGAAATGTTGCCCTTCCCCCAACAATTCGTACTCACCTCTTGGGCCTCAGCTAGGACAGTATTGCCTCCAATAAGTTTTCTGTACTATTCAATACTTTTTCTACCCCCCCACCACCACACAAAGTCTTTGTGACATTAGAAGAAATTCTGTGGAATTCAAAGGAAAGAGAAATTACTGGCAAAATTACAGAAATAACTCTTTCAACCTTATTTACTTTGGAGAATACTTACGGTGTTCTGTGAAAATGTTGGTAACTGTTAATAACCATTTACTAGTGTGTTTTATGTACCAGATACTGTTCAAAGTGCCTTATAAAAGCTAACTTTTTTCATTTTTACAATATTACTATGATTTCGGTACCACTGTTGCCCTCATTTTTAAGAAACTGGCCCTAGATCACAAACCTGGAGGGAAGGGAAGTCGGGATTAAAATCCGGTAACTGGGCTCAGAGTCTGCGATTGAACTGCTGTGTTAACTGTGATAACAGCAGACAGGGACATGTCGTTAGGAAGCAGAGACATACATGGATAATACTTACATGCAAACCTACTCCTAACTCGTTAGATTAAGTGTATATAAACAACACAGATCCTGTATATATCATTATATTGCTTTAATGATCACAAGCAACTACTGAATAATAAGCTCTTGACTTTTTGGTCCAGGTGCTGCTTGACCTTGCCAGCTTAATCTTCGAAGAACAACAGTCGTTGGAAGTGATCCTGAAGAAGATAGCCGCCACCATCATCTCCTTCATGCAGGTGCAGAAGTGCACCATCTTCATAGTGGACGAAGACTGCCCCGTGAGTGCAGGAGCTGCCTCTTCCTTTTCAGACAGACACTCACATTCCCTGGAGTGCCGCTGTTCAGCCGCACGCCTGCCCTGAGCCCTCTCCCAGACCCTCCCGGGGGTTCGCACAAAGCCACGTGAGCTGCCCTGGTGGAATTCAGTGGCAGTGGGGGCGCAGGGTCCCTTCATGTCCCTCCTCTAAGCAGTCCGGGAGTGCCCGGGCGGCTGTGGCCCGTGGCCCCACGACCTTGATGGAGAGTCACTTTGGTAGTATGGTGCGGACTCTCCATGGTCAGGAACAGGGGCGTCCCGGCTGCGAGGGACAGATATACCCCCGTTCTGAATCCTGGGGTATACAGTTTTCTTTTACAGGAAATTGTTTGAAAACTAACAGGCAGGGCTCCATAGAGGCAGTGTTTTTCAAGCTGCCTGTATTTGACCAACATCACAAACCGCTAAGTGTTCTAACTGGTAGCGTTCCACCCACCGATTTGTAACGTGAAGAAAGAGATGTGTGCGGGAAGACCGTTCACGTACAGGGCTGGTTACTTCCAGTCGGGCCGCAGAGTCTGCGCTCAGCATCGGGGCCCTGAGCGAGGGCCATTTCCCTCACGCACCTTATTTCCCTTCCCAGCCTGTGAACCGCTGCCTCTGGAGTGTTTCTTTTTGAGGTAGTTGTTCATGTTCTTTTTCCTGTAGACCCCAGGGATGGGCTCCTTATTGGCAGGTCAGTGGGAAGGAGAGCAGGGCTGCAATCCATGTACGATATCTGAGTTGATGTTTTTTGGGAGAAAGTAGAATAAAAGACGCTTACTATTTAAATTATACTTAAAATTTTTAATCATTAGGTAGTCAGACTGTACCGCATGGCCCACAGTTACCCGAATCTTGGCGTGCACATGCGCTTCTTGTTAATACAACGCCAATTAGGGTCTCCCTGGGCTGCCAGATAGTCAGTATTCCCAGAGAGCCTACTTCATAGTTTCAACCAGTTATAAAATATTTATATCGAGATGATTACAAGAGGGTAGCTACCCTTTTAAAGTTCAGGTCAGAACTCATTCACGCAGTATGTCAACCCATCATGTTCGCCCGGGACCTGCTCTTTAGCGGTCAAGTTGTTGGAGTTGCATGCAAGGCCCCCCTCGTCTGGACAGCTGAAATGCCGCTTTAATTAACATGCAGCCCACGCTTCCCGGGTGAACGCCTGCCATGGCCGCATCCGATCGGGCTCCGTGGTGCTTGGAAGTACGGCCCACTTCTAGCAACTTCAGTGTTTGGCCTTAGAAAGGGAATTAAGTGGCTTGATTTCTATTGCAGTTATTTATTGATTAAAAGTATGTCAACAATGTGAGCCAAAATCAAAATGTAAGCAAGAAAAACAATATATACACCACTTTTAAACTAATATCATTGTTTTATTTCTCTGTTTCCTTCCAATTCTTTATTCAGGTGTAAGTGTAGCCAGTTGCAGATTTGTCCTCCGCTTTTTAATGTAACTTCAAACGTATTTTTCTGAATTGCTAAACTCTTCACGATTATTGTAATGATCTCATTAAATATTACTGAAAGACACGTCTTTTAAAAAAGACACTTCTCACCCGGGATCTGACAGCAGCAATAAGTGGATGCATAAAAGCAAGAACTTGAGGGTTTTGAATAGAGAGAAGTTTTGCAGCTAACATTTATTAACACCTGGTCGGAAAAAAATAATAAGCAAATTGCAAGTGAAGAGCAGAAAGGGTAGGACCATGGCTTCAGTCACAGCAGGTCATGAAGTCAGTGCTTGGTCCAGTTTCCTCTGAAAATAACTAACAATGAAAAACCCCAGCGCTCAGCGTGCCGGGCGTGCCCTGGCCGTGCGTGTCCGCGCGCGGCCATGGGGGGGCGCCATGTCAGATGGTCCTCTCAGTGCCGCTGCTGCTCTCGTTCCAGGATTCCTTCTCCAGCGTGTTCCACATGGAGTGCGAGGAGCTGGAGAAGTCTTCCAGCGCTGGAACCAGGTAAGGCAGCATCCGCCTAGCCCCGAGGGTGCAGAGCTGGCTGCAAGGTTGCCGTGCGACCCAGTAAATCTAAGACTCAGAAGCTACCGGCTATTATTTCCCACACTTTAAAACAGTGCAGTCCCCGATACATAGGTAAACACACCTGAATTTAATATCAAACAGACATATGTGGAGGAAGCAAATGTGGCAAATGAATATGATTAATAAAAATTGTTGGATCTAGGAGTAGGATATCCATTGTACTTCCCACTTTTCTGTGTATTTCAAAACATTCATCACACCAAGTTAGAAGGAAACGCGTGTGGCAAAAAACCGGCGACAAAATGGAGCGCACGTCACCTCTGCGGGTCCCGTAAAGAGGACTGCAGGGCAGCGCACCCGAGGGTGCCGCCTGTCTCTCCGGCCCTCAGATGAACGACCCCCGGTCACTGCAGGGTCGCAGGGTCGCAGGCGCCGCCCTCTGCCCTCGAATCCCCCTTCTTCCTTCTTTCCCTCTCCTCTGTTCTCTCTTCTTCTGTTCTCTTCGCTCTTCCCTCATCATGGTGGAGAAACTGCACCACAGCCACTGCAAGTCCCTAGTTTGTTAGGGATTGTGTTTAAATCAAAACTCATTCTTTCCAGACTGTTATCTTAACCACATACGCCAGCAAAAGGCCTTCCTCTTAGTAAAAGAATTCTGGGATGCAGCCAAGGGGCAGGAGGTAGGCTGGGGCACGTGGGAATTCCCAGGATGGACGCGGAGGGTGCCCCCGCTGTGGACCTCAGCTGCCCACCTGGGCGTGGGGCGGCTGCGCGGGTAGGCGCGCCAGGGTCTCTCCCCAGAGGCACTGCTGCCCCAGAGTTTCTGGTTCACAGAGTCACAGCTGAGTAGCTGACCTTGATTTCCCTCTTGGCATTGCTGGTCTCAGCTGGAGTTTGATCCCTTCTCCATGTCTGTGTGTTGTCTGGCTTCTTTGACACTGTGGAGTTTGTGCCGCGTCCCTATGGGAGGTGCGGTGACACGGCCACATCCTGGGGAGGGTGTAGCTCTCCACTCCTGTGCTGGTTCCAGGCTCCACTGCCTAGTTCAGCTACAGAGTTTCTTATTCTCAGGACGAGCAGTAATCCGTATTATTTTGATTCTATGAGGCTACAGCATTGCTGCTGCTTTTTATAAAGAACATTTTAGAAAGCTTCTAGGTAAGACATGTAAATATTTGACTGTTTTTCTTTTCAACTTGCACAAATAATGAGTTTCTATGCATGTGCAAATATAAGCATACATGTATGCTAATGAATTTACATATGTCTATGGGATGGTAGGAAATTGGTGTGATAATGCATATTAAATGTATAAAATTATGAATTATCTACATTTACCTTTGAATATCTGTGCAGCAGCATGTCTGTGTAATTGTATTTCATGAATTTTCATTTTGATTTTATTATTAATTTAGCCAAGTCCTCTGACACCCTATAGTCACAGCTGACGGAGCCCAGTGAGTTAGTGTAAGAGTGACACCTACTGGTGAACATGCATTTTTTAAAAAAGCAATGTCTTTCTATATATTTAATTTCTTACTATACATTCGATTTGTGACTGGTGAGCACCATATTTCCTTCCTGTAAGCAAAATAGAGGTATCTTTTCACTTACATTTTTAATCATTTCAAAATTGTCATAGGATAAAGATATTTTTTACAAAAGATAACTAGGGGGCTGTGACTAATTTGCATGGATCATTTTCACCGATTCATTAACTGATTCTATAGTAATGAAAATTATTGCACACTAATGCCTTCTGTCCACTAAACATTTTAAACTTAGCCGTTATTCTAAGGATGCAATTAAAGACCTCTTAGCAACGTGAATATTTTTTTAAATAAAAATTAGATATGAGGCTGAATTTTGCAAAAACTTTGCATTAGAATGGTGTTTGAGGTGAGGAAGGCCTAAGCTGCTATTCACCAGTCGTTTTTATCTTCTAAAGATGAAGACAGCATTCAGGCCTCTCCAGTTCTCACTCCCAAACCAAACGCTTTGTCGGTCCAAACTCCCTCCAAACTCCCTTCCATGAGTGAGAGGAAGATGTCAGCAGTGAGGAATCAGTTATGTGTCATTTTTAGAAGCTTGGTTCATTTGGTATGTTTCCAACCTAATTTTATTTATTTTAGAGAGAGGGGAAGGGAGGGAGACAGAGAGGGAGAGAAACAGCAATGTATGGTTGCCTCTCACATGGCCCTCATGGGGACCTGGCCCGCAACCCAGGCATGTGCCCTGACGGGGAATCAAACCGGGACCCTCTGGTTCCCAGCCCGCGCTCAATCCACTGAGCTACACCAGCCAGGGCCAACCCGCTTATCTTTTACAAACTCAAATGTGATGTTGAGAGCGGTTTGGAAATGTTAAGTGCAAAACTAAAACACACCGGGTGTCCAGGATGCATGATTGTTGGACCCCTTCGTTCCTCCTGTCGCTCTCCATCCCCATCCTTAACTCTCACCCAGCCTCCCACACTGGCCTCGAACGCCGCTGCGCCCCCGCGCCCCCACCTGCCCGCGCAGGCGCAGGCTGTCCTCCTCCCCCGCGCCAGGGTGTGGCGTCCTTATCAGTTGCGCTAGTCGGCGTTGTGCCTGGCTGTGACTCCTAAGATCCCACCAGAAGGAGCGTAAGCAGGAGTGCAGCGCAGTCGCTCCATCCTGGGGAAGCCCGAGGTGGGCCCCAGGGGCTGCGCCGAGGCCTCAGCGACCTGGGCCCCTTGGGGGTTTCTCCCTGCAGGTCCAGGGTGGGCCCTTCCTGTCGGGTCGGGGATGCAGCTCCCACCGTCCCCTCTGTGTTTCCGAGGGTGGCGTGGGGAACAGCGAGGGACGGGCAAAGAAACGCACACGCGCCCTCTCAGCCGGGGTTTCTAGACGCTGTCACACTTCCTGCTTTGTCCTGCTGACTTGCATGTACTCACGTGGGAACCCCCAGCCCACAAGGCGGCTGAGCCCCATAGACTCCGTCCTGTGGCCAGGGGTCCAGACGGGAAGGAGGTGAGGGCGAATCGGCTGGCAGCCTGGGCCCTGGAAAGGGCCCTGCGGTGGGTGCAGACATCCGTCACACCATTCCTCCACCACAGCCCTCGCCTGGACCGTCAGCGCCCGGGGCAGCGCTGACCCGCACCACCTGGTGCCCCGAGTGTCGCTGACGGCGCCGCTCTAGCTGCCAGTGCTCGATCTGTTTTCATTGATCTCAGGAACTGAGAGTTTAGGGGCAGTTCTCCTCCAGTAAGAGGGAAAATACCATCAACCCACAACCTAATCAATCAGACACTCATTTTTCACTAGAGTGACCATTAGGAAAACTGAAAAATGTCAGGGAATTTAAAAAAGAATTTGCCCCTGGTTGGATGGCTCAGTTGGTTGGAGCATTTTCCCTATCCCAAAAGGTCGCAGGTTCAATCTTCGGTCAGTGCGCACAGGAGACGGCTGATTGGTGTTTCTCTCACATTGATGTCTCCCTCTCTCTCCTTCTGTTTCTCTCCCCGCCCCCCGCCCCCCGCCCGACCCTCTCTCTCTAAAATCAATAAACATATCCTCAGGTGAGGATTAAAAAAAAAGAATTAGGCTTCTGTTGATTTAAAAATACTTTCAGTATTTCTGCTTCTCTGTGTCAAGGACTCTCAGTCTGATTTTATTCTCTCTGGCAAGTTGCTTCTTAACTATTTTGGGTTTTATCCAGCGCCCACTCTTCTCATGGTGATGGTAAGAGTAATGAAAGTCATTAATAGTAGTAGTATCGCTTTTTACAAGCTTGGGACCAGGGTACCTTCCCCTTCCCCTGCACTTTTCTTATCTCCACTGAAGCTTATTTTTCTTTCCCGAGAGCTTTGCTGTATGTGGAATATTTGTAGTTTGAAAATCCGTTTTATGTACCTTCATCCTGCATTTATCTCGCAAGCTTTTCTCAGGATTCCACCCGACACCATGTACGAAGTGGGAGCCCGGGAGCGGCTGGGCCCGACTCTTGGTTCCCTTTCACTCACACACATGCCAGACACAGGGTCAGCACCCGATCTGAGCACATTACACTTCAGCTAAAATGCAGAGACAAGGAAGGAAAGACGGGAAGATCTCGGCCCGAAGGAGGCCAGACTTCGGGCATCGGTGTGGAGTCACGGGTGTTCGCGAACACCCTTGTCCAGGAGATGGCTGGGGGTGAGGGGAAGTGTGGGGACTTTGAGCACTCGGAACAAGGGGACATTTTTCTCTGAGGCTTGTACTTGACTTTGAAGTACCGCCCACTATTCACTTCCCCATTTCTCAGTTATTTTACAGTAAAGATGGGTGTATCCTTCTGCCACAATAAATGCCCGTAACCTGGCCCTCTTTTCCAAATTCATCCCCACTGTCCAGGAACATGGGAGGTTTCCTGAGGAAAAAGCGTGTTTTATCCTGTTTTCCCCGCCCCGGCACGGGCCCTGTACTCGTGTGCCCTCTGACATCAGCCTGCTCTTTGTGCTCAACCTGTGAAGCAAGAAACTGGGGAAAATACCCTAAGTTCAAGAGAACTTTTTGAAGAAGATGAATTTTTAATTTAAAAAGCGTCAGAAAAGATCTCAAAGGAAAAAAGAAGAGAGGAGAGCTTCCTTAGTAAGATTCACCTAGGCCTGTCTGACTTTCCCCTTGTTCTGAAATGTGGAAAAGGTGTTGAGAAGGAGGGGCCCACAGCGAACAGCTGAGGAAGTAAAACGGGCCCGTCCCTCGTCATTCTGAAATCTGATGAAAAATAAGCCATGGGAGAAAATTCATACGGATTTTACGTTAGACGGCCCGAATCAATGTGCCATTAACAATGGCAAGTCGATTACTTACGACATTTGAAAACTTGTCATAAGATACATGCAGAGTTGTGGGTCTGTGTCTTTTCAGAACATTTCAATTATAGTAACTACCCAAGGTTGTAAACCATCGCATACGTGTAAAGCTGCCTTTTCCGAGTAAGGTACACGCTTTGCCCTGTAACGTACGACTGGCGTGTCCCTCACGTACTTGACCCTGCTCTGCCCAGAGAGGACTCACACGCATGATTTCCACAGGGAGCGGGACGCAAACAGGATCAACTACATGTACGCCCAGTACGTCAAAAACACCATGGAGGTCCTCAACATCGCGGACGTGAGCAAGGACAGGCGGTTCCCCTGGACGGTAAGTGACCCAGGGCTGGGCCGGGAGCTCAAAGCTGGCTTTCCCCTCAGACCGGGGCCAGCGGCGACCCTGCAGCTGGAGGGCTGGCCGGCAGGGACAGTTAGGAGTGGCCTGTGCTGTCCCTGACCCGATGAAGGGGAATCGAGCAGCTCTTAGCACCTGTGGCAGTGGGTCGGCCACCCCCGAGGACTTTTGTCAGTTTTTTCAAGTTGCCCCGATGAATTACACACACTAGTTTTGAGACGATTTGTCTATTATCTACTCAATATCAATGACGTTCCTTAGACGGGCTTGCTGGAATTCTCGCGTTGATACTCCAAAGTGAAGTTCCACGTGGCCTGAAGTCACGTCACTGGGGATCTAGCCCACGGAGCAGCTCTGTGGGAAAAGGAAGCCTGCTTCTCTTGACAGCAGAGCTACAAAGACCGGTGTATCAGCCACTGAGAACCTTGAATTCTGGCATTTTCTCACATTTTCTTTCAGGAAAGCGTTGCCTGTTGAGGCCGCTGTCTTGTTATGTCATGTCTAGGAGACGTCTTAGAAGTCAGCAGGGCGGGCGTTAGACACAGTGGCAGGCCGTGCACGGAGGGGTCGGCGTGGGGTCCGGGCGCGAGGCTCTGGATCCTGCCCCTCTCGTTCCGCGGCCTGTGGCTGCTCCTACCCAGGGCACGTGCGTTCTAGCACCGTCAGCTGCTGGGGCTGTTTAAAATGGGAAGGAAAGAAATGTGGGGCACTTATTATTCTGACAATGTAAAGACTGGTTGCTTTAGACTGCATTTTGTGAACTTGATTGTAGCTGGTGCGTTTTCTGCACTCTGTCACTCCGGCTACTACAAGGGGACTGTGTTCGTGGTCTCAGTTTACGTCATAGTATCTCATAGGCAGGTCAGTCTTTTGGTAATTTTTCACTGGTTTTCTTGTTTTTGTTTAGAATGAAAACACAGGGAACGTAAGCCAGCAAGGCATCAGAAGTCTGCTTTGTATGCCTATTAAAAATGGAAAGAAGAACAAAGTGATAGGTAAGCCTTTCATTAACTTCCACGCTGCCCTCACTAAAGAAAAAATATACATATTCCCAGAAACGTCTCTTCCAAGTGCAAATTTAAAGAATAAAGTGTGTATAAGATAAAAATTGAAACAACAAAAGCATTTTGAAATAGCCAAAGATGTGTGTTAAATATCTTCTTGACCACGATGTATTGTTGCAACGATGACAATCCTATTCTAAC